>JAZGTJ010000871.1:0-74351 GCA_036877575.1 Botia almorhae | reverse complement strand
GAGTAGTGAGTTGTGAACACACCCACACACTGGAGTAGTGAGTTGTGAACACACACACACCCACACACTGGAGTAGTGAGTTGTGAACACACACACACCCACACACTGGAGTAGTGAGTTGTGAACACACACACACTGGAGTAGTGAGTTGTGAACACACACACACACTGGAGTAGTGAGTTGTGAACACACACACACACTGTAAACTGTGAACACACCCCTGTTAGCTCATTTTAACAAGTACTGCACCCTCAAGATACAATATTTATCTCTTGTGTGTCTGTTTTTCTCCCTTTTCTGTAGTATTGCAAGTGTCTCGCATTGGGTCAACCCTTCAGTTTCAGTCAGCAGGATATGCCCAAGCTGAGGAGACTTATGTACAAAGAACTGTGTCATTGCAAGCTCTCATTGTGATGTTTGTGTGAAGAGTGCACAGCCAGAGGGAGGAAAAAAACATTCAAACATTTCAAACAGCCCGAGAGACTTTACACTGAGGATATTTCATCCTCACTCACTTCTTCATGTCTATTTTGTATACAGTCTTATTTTACTGGAGCCCAACATCTTGGCGCAGAGTACCGAGTGTGAGTTAACTTACAGTTGATAGCCTGTCTATGCTTAACACACTGCCTATACACAGAGCTGTCACCAAGGGGGTATAATGGTTTCACTAAGGCCCTCTAAAGCATAGCCTACCCATTAGGCCCAAGGGAAAAGGGCCAATCCAAAAATGTTGTCCTGGTCGTGTGAAATCTAGTGACAGCCTTACCTAAATGGAACATTGTGTTTTGGAGTTTGTTTGTTTTGGTTCTGTGCGTAAATGTTACAAAACTCTTCATTTAAGGTGTCGGCATGAGATGAACTGTGCTCTGATGTAACAGAAGAAACATGTCTGTACTTTTGTTTTTAAATAAATCAAATTATGGAAATAATGATTGTGTATTCATCGGAATACTTAAATTGTTATTGTTAGTTTTGCCCAATTGCATTTAATGATGACGTACGATGACACATGATCTTTATAAGGCAAGACTGGTCAGAACTGGTAAAGGAAATTGTGGATCGTAAGTATGAATAACAGCTGCATATGTACATGCAGCGCGGCAGGACAGCAGCTCCATGAGTAAGAAGGGCAGAGGCAGCACTTACTGTATTTTCAGTGATCTGGGTCAAGTAGCCTAAATAACGAGCCAGCTTAGTAATACATACCATCACTGTTTACAAGACAACAGTGTTTGCATAGATGGTGAATTTGCCTGAAGGGTCAGTTTAAAATGACATTTCAACACGTCTAAATACATTTGTATGCTTACGAGTTATATTATTTTTTCCAACTGTGATTCTTGTAGGCACCACGTTTCGCCTCTCTACCGCCATCTCTGTTCGTAAGCTGCAGGTTACTTTACGTACTTTACATATGTTAAAGTTAAAAGCCAACTGACACCCAACCCGACAGCTTAAGAAATAAATCATTATAATAAACTCGCTGTAGTGAATCCGGGTAAGATAAGGAGACAGTTCTGAACACTGATCTCCTGCGTACTTGCTCGGTAAGTGATATTTGTTCATTTTAAACCCCAAAGAAAGTTACGTGCTCATAATGTAACAGGGCGGTGCCAACTGAATATTGAGAAACGCTGCTGGGCGTGTCTATGTCCTGATTGACGGGGAAGCTGCCCAATCAACAGCCTGTAGGCTGTCGTCACGGTTTAAGTATTTGCGTGTTTCCGCCGCTCTACAGTTCTTTGTGATAATGTCGTCTGAACATGAAGATAGGTAAGAGAACCATGTGCGCTAGAAATGGCTTTATTAATACAAATGATGTCAGTTTCGTTAAAGAATTTAGCGTGTATTCGTTATTTACTATCATTTATTTGACAATGTGGAGTATTTGTATATTTATCAACGATTTTAAAGCAATTTTTACACGCCGGCATGGCGTGTTCGTTATCTCGGTTCCTGCCTCGTTAAAATTAACTATAAATATTTTCCACCGGTGATGTAAGTATTATTTTATTTTAGATTAAAGTGACGATGTTTTACGGATAAGCGTTTTATATGATCTTTGTGTAACGTCTGCTCGACGGCCCGTTAGAATGCCGGTTTTGTGACGCAACGTGTCTCACGCGCTCGTTCTCTGTTCCTCGTGCGACCGGCGTGTCCATGCGGCACATGGCTGATCGCTTTTTAGCACTTTAACTAAATTACCTACACGTTTACCGCTCATTTTAATGTATCATACGTGTATACTTCATTTTGGCAACAATGGTATGGAAGAACCGTGTGAATTATTTATAGATTTAGACATTCGGAAACGTGCCCACGTATCTCCGGATTCGTAGGCCTGCGCGGCCTTTCCTGGGCGAGACAAAGGCTGGTCTGGCAGTGTAGGCCTTAAATATTGTCTTTAAATAACTTAATAATAGGTAAAAATACATTTAACTCAATATGACGAATGTTACCATCGGACATTTTACATGTATTTTACTACTTCTACTAGGGAATGAAAAACTTCAAAAATCGTCATTAGTTTATAGATTAGTGTACAGTGACGTTTCGATCAAGAAATATATTTCTGTCAATATTTAATTACTTCGTGTACAGTACTTACTGGTTATTGTTACTGACTTTGGTGCGTTCGTGAAGCCACGTTGTTAATGGCGGTGAATTGAAAATGGCTGCCGCCTCGTCGGTCTCGTTTCAGGGGTTACATTGCCCTCGTTTTTCTTTAACCCTGTAATCCGAATCAGCCTTGTATATTTTTAACAACCGACAATAAATGTAAGCTTTTTTGTGAGTTTTTTAGTTAGTACTAGGTGTACATTGTACAGGGAGATGGGTGACCCGCGTTAGTATGTACTGTCATTTTATGCGTAGTAATACATTTGTGAAATCGCAAACCGTGTTAGTTTTTCGTTATATAAACTGAATGACATTTCTCTCTTTATTTCAGACCCAGAGACAATGGCCCGGAGGGGATGGAACCTGATGGGATCATTGAGGTTGGTACCATTAAGCACCATGTCACCAAAAGTACCTTGGCGCACGTGTTGAGCGTGTCTTTATATTGGTAGATATGTCAGATTGACTTGAAGCGTGGACAAACCAAAGCCATTTATATAGGTTTGCTTAGCAAACGTATTTTCCTTGACCAAACACATTTTTTCGCTCGCAGAGTAACTGGAAGGAGATCGTTGATAGTTTTGATGATATGAACCTACGAGAGGCTCTTCTTAGAGGAATCTATGCTTATGGTTTTGAGAAACCTTCGGCCATTCAGCAGAGGGCAATTCTCCCTTGTATCAAGGGTATGTATATATATGTTATACATTATATACGTATGTTAATGTTATATATAGTGCGTATGTATGTTGCGTTATACTGAATTAGTCATTTGATCCATTTAATTGAGAGCGGTGCATTCACACCCTTACCAACTGGGCAAGGCAGTGTCATGTGGTGATATTCTGACCTATATCTGGTAAGGGAAGAGAAATTAAAGCCCACACTCATCCCAGTCCTCTCAGTTCAGTGAGGCTCGGACTGTTTCATGGTATGGGTACAAATGGTCTCCATTCCAGCCACCATGAAATTGTAACTGTATCATCGATTAATAACGTGTGGTTTTCTGTGCACAGGGTATGATGTCATTGCACAGGCTCAGTCTGGCACAGGAAAGACGGCCACCTTTGCCATCTCCATTCTTCAGCAGGTTGATGTGGAGCTCAAGGCTACACAAGCTATGGTGCTGGCTCCTACCAGAGAGTTGGCCCAACAGGTGAATGACTTCACTCGGGTTTAGCTGTAACTTGTGTGGCAGCTGTAGAGGCGGACTGATGACGAGGTGATGTGATTGCTAAGTAACCCATCCAATGAGTAGTGAACACGCACATACCTGGAGCAGTGGGCAGCCATTAACAGCAGTGGCTTGGGGGGGGGGGCAGTTGGGGGTAAGGTGCCATGCCCAAAGGAACCTCATTTGTTTTCTTCCAGCATAGAGAGTTGTACCTGTGACCTTCTGGTTACAAGTCTGGCTCCAACCATTAGCCCCCAACTGACTAGTGCCCTCTAAATAACTCTACGTGCTTTATATAATCACACTCCCTATCCACTGGGCAAGGTTGTGTCTTTTTAGTGGCACAGGAACCTATATCTGGTTAGGGAAGAGAAAAACAAGGTCATATTCATCACAGTCAGCTCAGTACAATGAGAGAGAGACTGTTTCATGCTATGGGCACAGTTTTCAAATATAATGACTCATAACATGACTCGCCGTGAGTTCTGATTCTTATGACTCAGAGTCAGAGCTGAGCAGTTTTTTTACCTAATTTGTTAATCTGTTCTCAGATTCAGAAGGTGGTCTTGGCTCTTGGGGACTACATGGGTGCGACCTGCCACGCATGCATTGGTGGGACTAATGTTCGCAATGACGTCCAGAAGCTTCAGGCTGATGTTCCCCACATAGTGGTTGGAACACCTGGTCGTGTTTTTGACATGCTCAATCGCAGATATCTCTGTAAGTATGAAACATTGAAACGCACACATTCGGTTTTATGGTTTTGAAGTTGTAATACTGTAATCAATAGCCATTTATGCGTTAAAAACACTAACTATAGCATGAAGTTAAAGATGACATTGACCTAGCATTGCATCGCATTAAACTCTTCCCTTCCAGCTCCTAAATACATAAAGATGTTTGCGCTGGATGAAGCCGATGAAATGTTAAGCCGTGGTTTCAAGGATCAAATCTATGAGATCTTTCAGAAGTTGGCCACTGATACTCAGGTACATTCACACCAATGTAACTGCCACTAATATTCCTTTTCTGGAAGAAAAATCTCTAAATGTGCTTCTTGCTCAACTGGGACAAACTGTTTGTTCTGTAGTTGGTTGCCGTCTCCAAAGTTCCCTCTCCTGCCAGCTTTCTGTGCTGTGATGGGAATCAAGTTCTTTGGTAGAGAATTCTAACTGCCATCCACTGTGACTGGGCCCTTGGTTCCTCTTCATAACTAAAAAGCAGTTCACATTTCTTGTCCTCCGTTTGACTGAGTAGAAGTTTTGTTACGATCTAGAAAATGGGATCGTAAAAAAAGTCGTCTGGTTTCCCTAGTTACTCACTGGCATTTAACATTTTGGTTAATTTTTTTCCCCCTCAGGTGATTCTCTTGTCTGCCACGATGCCTCAGGAAGTGCTGGAGGTGACCACAAAGTTTATGAGAGAGCCTGTCCGTATCTTGGTCAAGAAAGAGGAGCTGACCCTTGAGGGTATCCGCCAGTTCTACATTAATGTTGAGAAAGAGGTGAGGTGGTTTGTTTTCTTAATATCTTTGCATCTGGTAGTTTCTACTTGTCCACGCACCAGTAAATTAAAGTTCAAGCAGGATCAAGTGAAATGGATCGTTTAGTTTGATTAGGGTGTCTGCTTGGAGTTGTTTTGCAGCTAAATGCGTTTTCTGCTGTTTCGTGATGATTCCCATGCGTGTCAACTGATTCTAGACCACCTACAGTCCTCAATGTCTGCCAGGCGTTTTGCCTAGCAGTGCATCTGAGACTGTAGGAATCTAGAAGCATGATCATGACTCAAGTCTGAAAACAGCACCACCTAGTGGCACTATTGAAGTACAGCAATTGTCACCGACGTTTTGTCTTCCATGTTGCTTAACTGTCTTTCTCTTTGTCTGTATAGGAGTGGAAGCTGGACACTCTGTGTGATCTTTATGAAACTCTGACCATCACTCAGGCTGTCATCTTCATTAACACTCGCAGGAAGGTGGACTGGTTGACCGAGAAGATGCACGCAAGAGACTTCACAGTTTCTGCTCTGGTGGGTGTGACACACGGTTTGTGGAAAACTAGTTGTGTACTTGTTTTGTGAACCTAATGGCATGTGTGTGTTTATCCTCATAGCATGGAGACATGGAGCAAAAGGAGAGAGACGTCATTATGAAAGAGTTCCGTTCTGGTTCCAGTCGAGTCCTCATCACTACTGACTTGCTGGTGAGCAAGTGTTCATCTTTCTGTCTGCCCACGGTTCGAAGGCCACGTGTCCATTAAAGCCTCCAGTGTAATTCTTTAGGTGTTTACAGCGTTGTGCTTTTAAAACGCCAGCAGCTGGAGAGGCGCGCTCTGTTTCTTGTGCCGTGCGCTCTACATTTTCTTCCAGTTGTAATTTTTAGCTTTGGGTGAAAATGTGACCAGTTGTTACCCAGCGTCAGTGCAGCAGGGGCAGGATCTACCACGCCAACCAGTAGTCACGTTCAGAGTTAATATTTCTCTGTATTAATTTCTGTATTGAGTGACATCCCTGGTCTACCTCAGTGTTAGTATTTATTGATTAGTAATAAGCTGTCATGAAATACTAGTATTTTATTGGCAAATATTCAGAATCATAAGATTGTCTCAGCTAAAAAAAAATTAAGCACAGCAGTTTTAGTTTTGTTTAAATGTTTTGATGGACACGCGGCCTCGGAGATCCCCAAAGACACCACATTTCCACCAGCCTGATCTGCTGTGATTGGAATCAATATTCTTTGGTAGAACATTCCAACTGCTCTCCACAGTGCCTGGGTTCCTGTGTCCCATGACCCTACTATAAAGCAGTTGACACTCACACAGTAGAACACAACTGAAGTTACTCTTTGGATGTGCGTGATGTAAACGGGCTCTTTACCTACTTTTATTTGTTAGGCAAGAGGCATTGACGTGCAGCAGGTTTCCCTGGTCATCAACTATGATCTTCCAACCAACAGAGAGAACTATATCCACCGGTAAGTCCCAGCATTTTCCTGACGCTACGCTACTTATCCAAGAGATTGTGGCATCATGATGTGGTTCTTGGTTTGTGTAGAATTGGACGTGGCGGTCGCTTCGGCAGGAAGGGAGTCGCTATCAACATGATCACAGAAGATGACAAGCGCACGCTCCGAGACATCGAGACCTTCTACAACACCACTGTGGAGGAAATGCCCATGAACGTTGCTGATCTGATCTGAGAGCCCTGCCTCATCCTTTTCACTCCTCCCCATCCCCCCCCTTCATTTTTCCATTTTCCTTTTGTCTCATTCCACACCTGCAACCTCCCTCACAAATCAAGTACTGTCACTTTTGAGGAAGATTTCTTTATAACCCAGTGTGATATTTCGGCCATGTGTCAGTGAACAAGTTCACTGCGCTTCTCTCAATGTCCATGTAATTAATGTTGCCCGTGCCCTTTTTTTCCCCAACAGTATCATCCAAGCAAAAAAAAACTTTACTGGGCTTGTTTGCATGTAATGGTATAAATGTATATACACTGAACACCATAATGGTTCAGAGACTTGCCTTGCTTTGGAGTGTTACTGCTTCTGGAGGGCCAGTGTCCTGCAGAGTTTAGCTCCAACCTTAAGCCAACACGCCTGAAACGGCTAATCAGGGTCTTAATAGGCAGGTTAGAAACTTTCAGGCAGGTATGTGTGGAGGCAAGCTGGAGCTAAACTTTGCATGACGCTGGTTCCCCAGGAGTGGGGCTTGACACTCCCGATTTAATGAGACGTGATGGTTTACATGTTTAAAGGTTGGGCAAGTCATATGTATAAAGTGTAGATTGGCTTTGCTTTTACATTGGGGACTATTCCAATAGCTTTTTGCCGTTTTTCCTTGCAGAAGTGGGAAACGACACAGTCTATTTGAGAGAAAACATGCGACGGTCCAATAGGATGTTGCGATGAGGGAACACAGAACTGATTGTAGAATTGCAAAATGTGGTCAAGTGATTTCTCCCACTGTCCAGTTCTGTTACATTTCCTGTACTGTCCTGTTTGTGCGTGTGTGCGCGCGCATGCGTGTGTGTGTGGTTGTAGCAGTTTGTTTTTCAAAGTAGCTCTTACTGTGGTGGGCTAGCTGACGGAAGGCATTAGAAGCGATGGTATTGGCCCACCATTGTACTGGCTGTTTTCTCTGCGTCAAAGTCCTTCATGTCGGATTATTGCTTCTATAACCTACCTCACCAAAATATGTTGGAGGGGGTCTAAAAATGTAAAGGACCAAACTGCAGTAGTAGATTATATAGATATCATTGTCTTTGTATTGTTCAGAACGCCTAATGTCTTGTTGGGTGGGTTTGGATGTGGGGTTTACATTGGTCAGTGCTATTTTTTAAACAAATTTATTACAAATGTGATAATTATTAACCTTTCTGAGACAGAAGCCATGTATTAAGTCTTTTCTACATTGGACTCTGTATAGTATTTATTTTAATGGTCTAAAATAAAGGTATGTCCCATTTTTAACATGCTAAACTGCCTCTTATTGGTTCAGTTTTCTGGAAATTCGTTTACTAAGTGAGTGACTTTACTGTCTTTTCATCAGTATTTAATTTTTCGTTTACTGTGTTTTATATTTGTATGGTTATATAGCAGACATGATTCTAATACTCAATGGCATAAAGAGTCAACGAACACTCACGTTACCGTTAACTTGCAAATGTCGTAATTTGTGTATTGGGTTACCCTACATACTCTACATGCAGTGATGTGGGTTTTGCCATGAAGCGTATTAAACGGAAAAAATTACACAAAATAGACTAAACTTTTGCATGACCAAGTAAATTATAATCTTGAAGCGGCATAATGCTTTTAACAACGACTTGTTAAGTTGTATGGAGTGAGAGGACAAACGGTTTTAGTAAATCTTTGTGAATTCACTTAATACGCAGTTTTAATTGCGCTCACAACTTTATCGCATGAAGATCAATTGTTAACTTGAAATTGCGCGCACCATTTTATAATTTGTGGCATTCAAAGAGAAAACCGCATTTTATTGGCAGTGGGAATTCGTTATGTCGTTATATTGGGTAAATGTCAGGAGACAACTACACGAATACGTTCAAATATTGCTTCTCTCTAGCAATCGCACTTTAGACATGAAAAAAGCCCCCCAAAAATGCATATGCATAAAGTACGTAAAAGCTACTATGATAAAACTGCTCGGTGCGCAGAAGTGACAAGTTTCTGGTGTGTCCACACGAGGGCGGATTAATACACTATCAGTATGTAAAGGCGAAAACGGCCTGTGCCTTTAGTTTGTGCCACAAACTGAAGATGCATACCAATCAGATTCCAAGACTTCTCAGCGGTTTGTAGATCATCTGCTCATACATATGTGAGCTAATCTAAACTCGGAACGCTCGTGTCTTTACGATTTCATGGCTGCAAATTTTGATCACTTTGGCGAGATTGCTCCACAAACATCTCCTGAGACCCTCATTCACCTGTCCATCACGCAAAGACCACGTTAATTCCCGCATCATGTTAATTCCTTGTCCCACGTCCCTCCGTTGGGTTCATTGTAGCAACCCCCTGTCTTTCCACAGTCTTCCAGCATTATTCCTCCTCTGAACGTATACCAACCTCTACCCACCATCCTGCCCTGGGCTGTACACCTTATGAGAAATGTTTTGATTTTGTGTGCTCCGTGTAGGTGGCCCTTTGAACCCTTTCACCGTCTGCATGGTAACCCCCCTGCCACTTCCCCCTTTCCCCCCCGCTGGGCGCACGATTGTGGGCTGGGGGATTATGAGAGCAGGAGGCTCGTAAAGGGCCTGCCAGGGTCTTTCTGTGCGATGACGGATGGCTGGGAGACTGAAGCCCTGATTTACATAAGAAGAGAGAGAATAGAGGCCCCATTCACTCAGTCTGTCAGGGAGAACTCTGGGACAAACCGCACTCTCTCCAAGTTGCCCTCGTCCACTCTCAGTCTCAGTTCTTTATCTTTGTCGTTCTCCTTCCTCCTCAAGCTTTTCCTCATCCGTCCTCCTTTATTCCGCCTTTTGTCATTTATTGTGAACTAAGTCTCTTCATTTTTGGGCCACTTAATTTCTTTCCTCTATCGAGTTACCTAATTCAAATCAAAATGTCATATTTGTCCCGGGGAGGAACATGGCATTTAAATTTTCATTGTTGACCGATTGAACAAAAACAGCAGGAGAACACATGCTTTTAATACAGCAATACACTTTAATTTTTAAGGATATGTCAGGTTATCCTGAGTCTACACACACATACTTATGAAAACTAGATAGCATACGTTTCATTTTGTGAAATAGTTTCTACAAAGTTTTACCTCATTTGTCAATGATAGTGTATAAGAATTAATTTGACAGTCAATTGAAAATTATTCTATATATCTATATCTAATCTGTCATCTAGCTGTCTATCTATCTATCTATCTATCTATCTATATATAGATATATATATATATATATATATATAGCTTTATTACCATCTATAAACACAGTATAAATAAGCAGAAAAAAGCCCAGTCTAGACGCATTATGTTTTCAGTTAGAGAATTTGTGTTGGTTCTGTGCTCTCCTATACAAGCTTGTTCAGGTGGCTGTGTCGGAGCAGCTGAATGGGTGGTTATCTTTTGTGCGCTTTGGAAAAACAACTGTGTTGTAACTTGTTTTGGACTTTCATATTCAAACTTATAATAACAACGTTTTTAAAAAGAGATGAAGTATTCATACAGAGCATGCGTGTATGCAAACATGCGGTAGCATCTGAGATATCCGTGTGTGTGCGTGTGCGTTTTTAGGGCACTTAAAAGTTTTCTGAAGTTATCTTAAGCTGTTGAGTTGCCCTGGTCCCGTCACAGACCAGAGCAAAAACGGGACAAAAGAACAGGGAGAGGACGCGGCTTTAGGAAACTCTCGGATAACCTCCATAAAGGTTTTCTGTTTGCTCAGAAAGGTTTTCTGGATAGGGTTATAAAAGAATTTTGCGTCACAATTTGGGCTTGATTGGCATAAAGGTGTAACTGTCAGTCACGATCAGAGGCCCGTCTCACAAAGCACCTGCAAACTCACCGGCTCTCACACCTGTGTCCACAAAACAAGAAAGAAACGTAACCTATAAAAACAAGCTTTGCGCCCACACCTTTTCCCAAGCAGTTACAAACACTGAAAATCACACACCTACAGAAATCTTTGACATGCATACATCATAAATTATGATCAAAAGGAGTAAAGTCACCGACTCTGCTGTACTTTAGAACCTCTGACATGAAAACAAGCTGCTAATTACATACAAGGGAGCGTTGTAAAAGATGCCACAGCGTTCGTTCACGTTTCACATCAATAACGCCAAAAACGCGCACGATTTAAACAAAGCAAGAGTTTTTGCTCCGCTAGTTTTTGCAAATAAAAAGGAGTTTTTGTGTCAACAGTTAAAGGAACCGACAAAATAAAGATGTAAGAAAAAATAAGTCGTACGTTTTCTGAAATCAGGTCTAAAACAAAACCATAATTTGAACAAGATGTTAATTAAAAACCAACAACACCAAATTGTTAGACGTTACAGTTATTTATAAATATAATAATCTATAGTAATAGATAATTAGCTTTCGTACCATTTAACATGCTACAAGTGATCGTCTACGTCAAATACCACGCCCATCAATTGTTATGTAAATGAGCAAAGAGCGAGTTTTGAGCGCTGATTGGTCAGACGCGGAATACAATTATACAGCTGGTTCCTCGTGGACTACAAGCAGCTGCTCAACAAGTGGCGTGTGGATGAAGCTGTGAGTCGAGAGACGTAAAGCTGTTATCAAAAAGTTTTTCTCGCGGTTTCTTTAACTTAAGAAAAAGATCTCAACGTTTTCAATATTCAAAGAAGTCGTGATGAGCGTTTTGATTCATCGTACAATTGTTTTCTGATTGCTGCTTTTTGGCGTTTCATTCGCTCAGACGGTTCCGGGTGTAAACAGACTTCACCTGCGCCGGATTTGCCTGGTCTGATTAGGTTAGTTTGGCCACGTTTAATTAGTCGCTGTACACATTGAATCAAAACGCAAAGTGTGTAACATGATGTACGGCATGATGGAGCATGAACTGAAAGCTGCGGGTCAAACTCATTCCCACCAGAATAGTCCAGGAATGTCTCCTCCAGTCAGCGGGATTGGAAATGCGCACGCCGGTTCCAAAACGCCTTGTCCACCCGGCGGAGACCCCATGGAGAAAGTCAAGCGCCCCATGAACGCGTTTATGGTGTGGTCCAGGGGTCAGCGCAGAAAGATGGCACAGGAGAATCCCAAAATGCACAACTCCGAAATCAGCAAACGGCTCGGGGCGGAATGGAAACTTTTAACGGACGCGGAAAAGCGGCCCTTTATTGATGAGGCCAAACGACTGCGGGCCTTGCACATGAAGGAATACCCCGATTACAAATACAAACCGCGGCGCAAGAATAAACCGCTCCTTAAGAGAGACAATCCCATAGGCAAATATCCCCTGGCACACGGCAACCTGCTCGCACCCGCCGTGGCGCAGGTGCAGGGAGGGAGTCCGAGAATGGACGGTTATGGCTGGACTCACACGGGTGGCTATATGGGCATGCAGGCTGAAACGCTGGGTTACCCGCAACAACTGCACCGGTACGACCTGTCAGGTCTCCAGTATCCCGCAGCACAGACGTTCATGAACGGCGCCAGCCCTTACAGGTTTGTGGCCGTTTTACGCAAGTCTTTTTTCTTAAAGAGAGAGTTTAAAATTATAAAACTCAAATTAATTGTGTGTATATATTAAACCTATAATGTATAAAACTATGGACAGATTATTTACGTGTTTGTTCCACCTGTTCTAAAGAATCAAACGTTGGCGAAGTTATTTGAAGCTATTTTCAAATTTAAACTAAATACTAAATGTAGTTTAGGATTGAACAATTAAAAGTGGCATCTGTTCGCATGTCTGTTTATTTGCCACTGACAATATTTAAAATGATTCAAAATGAAAAGAAACCAGTTTAATAGAAAAGTATTTTCTTAAACATTAACTTGGCCCTGAACATAAAATCTCATTCGACCACTTAATTTGATCATCATAACCTCACATTTAGCATTTTCCACCACAACGAAGCTCACTTAACCAGGCTACTGCTCAATTTTCAGCATTTTATGTAAAAATGTAAGATACAGATTCTCAAATGGCCCCTTCCTGATGCACACAATAATTCATTACATAATTTTACACTAATTCAAATAAATTAAGCTGTTTGGACGTTTGGTAAGTTAGAACAACTCAACACCAGTCAAATTTAAAATAAGATGACATTTGTACAGCCAACTTGATTAAACCTGAAATTAAGATTAAACCTGAAATTAAGACATCAAAAATGTTTTACAGTATAACTACGCTGCTCTTGTTTCTGTAAAATTAGGCGTAACTCTGTATCTGATGTTTTGATTCTTGTTGGTATTTTTAATGGCTGCTTTTGTCCCCTTTTGTCTACAGCCAAATGTCTTACAGTAGCAGTCCTCAGCAGCCCAGTCCAGTGATGTCTATGGTTAAACCAGAACCGATGTCTCATTCCCCTACTGGAGCACCAAACCACCACCGTGGTGCTTTCCAGGGGGACCTGAGGGACATAAGCATGTATATTCCAGGAAGTGACACCACTGATAGCTCAACCCAGAGGGTCTATCCTGGTGTCCAACAGCACTATCTTGGTGGAACTCTTCCTCTGACTCACATCTGAAGTTTGAAGAACTGGATGAATCATGTGGACCCTTACTGGGACCAGTGTGCCACACACAGCCTGTATGGATTACAGATCGGATTGGATGACCAGAACACTCTTGTTTACTACCTCCCTTTCTGTGAATGATCTGAAGTTGTGTGTTGAATCTTTATAGTCAATTTAACTGTTTGAATTTACTGTTTTCTCGTTGTCTTCGCAGCCTTCATGCTTTAACTGGACATCTGTAACTTCCTAATTTCTCATAAATGGGCATTAATTCATCTTACATTTTAATACGCTTTTTTTCCATCCACGCTGTAGCACAGCCGCCATCTTTGTTTCTAAACTGTTGTTAAGGTTTAACAGTGTTCCGTAATGTCTTATAGAAAATGTGTTGCTCTTGAAGCAGTGGGCAAATGTTAAATCTAACTGGGGAAAAGGGTAGCATACTGGGCGCTCTGAAAACGGGTCAGCCAATGAACCGTGCGGACCCCGAAGCCCATTGTAAGTCCAGACTTGCTCGGCACAGGAAGCAGCTGTGTTATGGGTCAAGATGACCTTTTTAGTGTTTCTTAAACCAAGTTTAGTAGTATGGGTAGTGTCTCAGTATTTCGGACAATCTGAGGGTTTTTTTTTTTACACCGGCAGAGACGAAACGACAGCACAGATGAACTGCGGAGTCGCCTCCGCTACGTGAAAGTTCTCAAAGTTGTTGTCCGATCCGCAACTGATGAGACAAAGTTAATTTTTTGTTTTTCTACTTTTGATCATGGCTGGAACTTAATTACGACAGCGGTGCGAGCGCACCCTCTTCTGTGAACTAGTCTCTACAGGGAAATTGCACTTCTGTAAATGGTCAGATTTCAGCTCCGTTTACAGATTGCTAAATGTTGAGTTTGTCTTGCTGGGCTTAACCCTGTTACAGGTCAAACTCGCAAGCACTGATCCTGCCTGTCAGCAGATGCACTTGGTTAGAATGGGAGGTTGTTTACCTCTGTTTCGTTACACTGTGGCACCGCCTGCCTGTGCTTACACTGACCCGTATGTCCCACAGAGATCACCGACTGAAGTTTTTTTTAAGCAGCAGTTTTCTTTGTACAGTGAACTTCTGTCTTAGTTCTTGGGTCTTGTTTTGAAATGGGGAAATGGCTTAGCGGGTTTGAATAGCAGTAAAAATACACTTGTCATTCTGGCATTTTTGCCGTCTTAAAGCTGTGTTCAGTTTTTTTTTTTTTTTGGTCAGTTAAATGACAATGTAAGATCATATTGTGAGAAGTTTACATGGAATGGAGTTTTCAGCTTTTTAAGTGATTTTAATGCATATTGTAAATACCCTTTTTGTACAGTGTATATTTCCTGGTTCTTATAAGGGCCGTTTTTACGGAATAAAAAAAAATCAGCGCATCTCTGGTCTCGTGTTTTTCATACTAAACGCAAGTTAAATGTGGTGTCAAAAATAAATTCAAATGTGATCCTGACTTTGAAAATCCAGCTAATTGCAAAATTCAGCATTTTTTCAATGATTTACTATTTTCTACATAATCTCTTTACATCATGTAAATAATGTTCTGTGAAAATATAACTGATATCTTTAATAGTCAGTAAGACCATGTAAAAAAACTCTGTCTTTTAATTTCAATCTTATTACATTGAAACTTCAGCCTGGATTTCACAGACCGTCACAAATAACTTACATTTAATTTAAGTGCGTGTGTGCGCAAATGTTGCCTTCGATTCGTGTCATAAATTGGGGAACTTTTCCAGTCACTGGGAGGTCTGGGTTAAAAAAACAAAATATTTATTGTTGAAAGACTCAGGATGTAACGATTTAAGGGCAAAATCCCCCCCCCCCTCCAAAAAAATTCACTGTCCGTCACAGTTTTGCTCCAGATGAACTGGCTGCTGTCGTCCCGGCTGTTTTTGAGCTCGCAGGTGTATGTTGTAAGCCTCTGAATCCGCAGAGGCTCCCCGGACCACTTTGTTCCCCATTTTCGCTTCCCGCTGTGCGGAAAATTAGCGTTGCGGTAGTTTCTCCCAGTTTTCTTTTCGGGTTTAACCCCCTCACCCCCAAAATGTCACTTTCCTTTCAATGTAAGAGCTCGCTGCGGTTAATGGGGGTGTGCTGAGATGTGCTTTCTTATTACAAATTCCGAGTGTTTCCGATTTTGAGATGTATTATTAGTAATGATTGATCAATGTATTATTTAACGTTTAAAAGGATAAAATCGAGGCCACGTCGATAAAGCAGCTGGATAGGCGCTTCTAACTATAGGAGAGTTAAGAGGGCGCATGTGGGCGTGGAAAGGGCGGGGCGCTGGAATTTCTGCCGAGAAACAAACAGTCACCTAGCAACGAGCAGTGAGGCGTCAACAAACTGTTGCCGTGGCAATTTGTTGTTTGGCACCATAAAGACCAACATTCGGTTTGAGGTAATTGAACGGGCACGACTTCTTGGCAATATCATCGCTCCATACATGTGTTATCTGCAATTCATAAATGTCACAAATGATAATCCGCTGACAGCCCGCTGCCGTTGCGTCATAAACCCGGAAAGGAAACATGAATGGTTGCTATGGAAACAGGGGTGCGTATTATTTACATGCATTCCGAGGGAAGTCCGCGGGCCGCGCCGCTGCTGCACGCACACAGGTGAGAAACTCGTAACGCATATGAATACTGACTGTTGCACTACATTTGAGATAGATGCTGTATAAAAATGTAGTTCACCTAGATTGCAACAGATTTTCCGAACGTTACATAAGCACACATACGTACGGGACCTACACATGACGTATGCAGGGGTTTATGTGAAAGCAAAACTCGCTGTCATTATTCACTCATATATCAGATTTATAAGGCTTCAGAGCTTGAAATCTAACACACAAATTGCATGGACTTTTTTTTATCATTTATAAAAAAGCCAGTCACTGTTACTGTCCAAAACGAGTTGTGTATTGATTTTTTAACACATCTTCTTTTGTGTCCGTACGTACATAGTTGAAACATAGTTGAAAGTAAATAAGCATTACGTACAGTATATACGTTTGAATGAAATGAGAAAGCTCTGTGCTCATTGTACTCTGGCCTACATCAAAAATAAGAATGGTGGTTTCATCGCTCACTTGTACAATAACCTGTCAGTCATGCTTAGACGTTGTGTGCGCACAGGTGAGTGAGTGAGTGAGTGGGTGTCATTTTTTTAACAGAGCCGCTACGGTTGGTTGAAATGCCACCAGCGCTGCATACACGCATGTGTGAGTCAGCCAGGACGAGCAGAGTCTGTCACGCAACAACACGAGGGTGGCCAGACGGAACTGATAACAGTCTATGTTGTGTCTGCCACTTGGCAAATGTAGAAGTTTATAGGTTACACATATGCAACCCGTTTAACAGTATTGTATGGTACAGTGTTTGGATGTGGTCTGACAATGACCAAAACGAGTCTATAAAATGTGTGAACGCATATTTCAATATACAGTTCAAAGTAAAAAAGAAATGTATTTACCGAATTTACCAACCACCTGTATCATGAGTTTATTTCTGTTCATCAAGATTAGAATTGTATTCTGCGCAGAAAAAGGTGTGTCTCTACACGGTGTAAAATGAAATCAAATGAGATACATGGATTCCAGCTTGTCAACAAAACACGTCTACATCAAAGCACTGGCAGCTGGCCAGAGCAGTAGTCTACCAGCTTTAGTCACCTAATGGCTGTCAGTGCTCAAGCTATAATCAGTTGTTTTTGTTCAAGCTTGATACCCCAGTAACAGTTTTTTGTTTGAATAATTTAAGAAGCTGTGGAGAAAGTTAAATACGGTTATTACATCGCGTGTGTACAGTTAAGGCTCAAAGACTTTGAGCTTCATTTAACCAGCTAACAATTTCAGGTTGTGAGAACGTTTCTCTGACATTTTCAAGTAACAAGTAACAAAAATACTAAAAATGTTATTTTAAGAGTTTCAGGAACATTTCAAACGTGATTTTTTTAGACGTATTAACGTTGTTGCTTGGTTATAAGTACAGTATTCAAACTTTTTTTTATTCCACTAACAACTTCAGAGCAACGTTTTTGAACTTGAAAAGCTTTGACAAATCTTTTAGAGAACGTTGGCCAAGGTTATGAGAACATTTCCTCTGTTAGCTGGGTACACAGAGCATGTTCAAACCAGGAGAAAATCTTGTTTCAGTTCATTGGAATCAGCCTGAATGCACTATAACAGAGACCCCTGAGGTCGCAGCCCACCTCTCTGAGCAGCTGTGGGGGGCTTTGACAGAGCATGTGTAAGTTTCTGTTGGTTTTATGTGGTTGATAGAGGAAGCGTTTGCCCAACAATGAAAGAGTGATTGACAGGTAACACTAATGAGTGCACCACACCCTGGGCTAGACTGGTCTTGCAGCAAATCGAGGGGGAGGGAGGTGGAGTGAAACAGAGAGGCAAAATGAAACAAGATCCTCAGTATTTACCTAAGAATAAAGTCATTACCTGTGATTTTATATATTCAAAAGTACTGCAGTTTGCTTCACAGAATTACCTTTTGATTAACCTTTGACAGAAAAGAAGCCGACAGCTAAAATCTTGAGTCTCTGACAAACTGGTCTAGCACATGAAATCTGCCGTTATGGGCCAGATAAAGCAATTTTGAAAATGAGGAGGTGGTGCGTACCTCTGATGGAGAGATAGGGATATGAGATACAGTCTCCTTCGCCAGTGAGTGAGATAAGACAGTGAGCTAGACGCTGAAGACTTCTGAACAGCAAAAGATACGAGATCTCACCACAAGAGAAACAACTGCTCAGCACCAGACCTCCCAAAATACAGTCCCCCAAAATAAATATTTCCACATGTAATTCACTTCTGACATTTCACGGTTAAACATTTATTTGACCTTGTAATCTTACAATATGCATTATAATAGCACATATTTAACTGTCAAAAAGCAAACAAACCGTTTCAGAGAGGCTAGCAATAGCAAGCTAGCTTTGAAAGCATAAGATCACGCCCTCCCTTAAGAGCACCCTTCAAAGCCACGCCCCCTCCAATAGTGTGCGGAGGTATGCAAATACATAGTTTGACAGGCAAGCAGGACATCCTATCATTGCTTTCGGACCGAACGCAATGATTGGACAAACATTTTATGGCCCTCTGCCTTCCACAGAAAATAAATATATTTAAACCACTGCGATCAGGATGTGAAGAGACATTTAATCGGCATTACAAAAATGTTTCTGTAAAAGATCACCCTGCCTTTAACTCTCTCGCAGAATCATACCGCCTGTCCTACTCTCCATGAATACGGTTGTACTTCAGTTGTTTCTGTTGACACTTTGTGGTTTCATGGTGTACTTGTATCTTAACTGACAGAGCATGGCACATGCACACTAAGACTGCGGCCCAATCAAACACATTGATATAATGTAGCTCAAATGTACTTTAAGTGACTTTGAATAAAAGTCATAAAGCCATAAACATCATCTTTTATCATAAGCTGCCTATCAATGTCATCCAAAAACACAGTTTACTCTCTAGTACATGTTTCTGGAGAAAGCGTCTGCCTGTGGTATTATTGACAGCAGGTGTGTTCCTCATCAACCGTGTCTTGCTTTGCTGATGAGCTAGAAGAGCCGGTTGAGATTGAGGAGGAGTGGAAAAGAGAGCCGTCGCTGTCTAAATGAACTATAGCTACATCAAATCTAATTACATGCCGAGTCGATTCTGTGCATTTAAGATGTGTACATTTTAATGCCTTTGCAATCGACAAAGAATGGTGCGAAAAAATCCAGTAAGTGTCAGTTGTGCAGGTGAAAACGCGTTGTATTTATTAATGGTAGAGAACAGTGGTTAAGAGATAGATGGACCTAATGGACTACTCTACAAGCCAGCTAACGATTTTAGGTTGTAAGAATATTTCCCTAACGTTTTCATTATAACGTAAAAAAACATTTGACTAATATTACTGCAGGAACGTTTTTAATAATGTTGAAAGAACTTTTAGAGAGCGTTATCCAACGCTCTGAGAATGCTCCCTCTTAGCTGGGAACGTTCTGAGAATGTTCTCTATTGGCTAGGAACCTTGAGATACATTGATAACCATTGAAGAAAGGCCAGTGTAGGTGAAATATGATGAATACAGATTTCCTGGCTTTAGTCGGCTGCATCCTGAACTAGCTGCAGGCAAGACAGAGATGACTGACTAATACTGAAGTACAAAGCATTGCAATCGTGGAGTTGGTAAGACATAAAAGCATGTTTTACTCTTTTCAGATCACTAAATGAGAGGCCAGATTTCCGCTTTGCAGCAGATCTCCGTCGGAAGACGCTGCTCCTCACAACAGCGTTAATCCGCTTGTCAGGTTTACGCGGAGAATCAAAGATGACACGGAGATTTTTAACATGGGTGTGTATGATAGCAGGTGCGGCTTTAAACTGTTGGTAAATATCCAACACATCCAGTTGAGACAAAAGTTGTCAATTAAACAGAGAAGTTGTTTTGACATCCAGCATTTAACTTTATCCATGCATTTAAAAGGGGATTTTAAATGGAGTTCATCACCAGGTTTCTGTGTATCATCAGCATACAAAGTTTTACAAAAAAAAATATTTTTACCTTAAGCTAGTGTAAAAAAGCAAAAGATTTACTTGTTTACGGATCAGAATAAACGATGACTGTGAATTTCATGAAATTACAAAAATGAATTTTTGCTGCTTTTGTTTTATATTGATACTTGGATGAACAAATTGGCCTGTGTGAGGACAAGTAGCTTTGTTTAACATGGGCGGTAACTTTATATCACCTAGATATGAAGCTGCGATCTGTAACTTGTGCCTCTCTGTCACCATCTCTGTTTGAAACATCAAATTGCAGGTTACGTCACTGACGTGTTGACGTCAAATGAAACCAACCTGACATTTCTTGGAAAGTCGGCCCGACAGCTCAAATTGAAAATCCTTATTATAAACTTACCGTCGTGAATCAGGTCAAACACGACAGTTTTCTGACACGACTGATCTGTTCAGTACATGCTCAACAACTCAGTTTTGTTCGTTTTTAACCCAAAAAAGTTTGCTGCGTTTGAAGGAACAACACAGTCCAGATCAGACAGAATTAAATAACTAGAATTAAATAGAACTGGATAACCAGCTCCTCCATCTGGACCCACAGGAAGACTAAATAATAGTTTTTGCTACCGTATCTGTTTTGCCTATTTATACCAACCATGAGAAAGGGCGTTTTAAAACTCCTCATTACTTGAACATTGAGTATTTTTAAAGCCAGTTTTACATAATATAGAATAAAATCCATCTTGTGAGATATAACAAAGCCATTTGAAGTTTAATTTATATACCACAGATATACAGAGTATAAATATTGGGAAGCGTTTGTATTCGTAGCATCGACTCTCTGCCTCTCTCTGGTGGTACAACCATGTATGACAACTAAGGCATCAATCTAGCCTCTATCAGAGGAAACCGTGCGCATCTTCTGCAATAAACGCTTTGTCAAAAATAAATTAACGTGGAAACACTTTTTATTTACTTGACGCTCAAAGTAAAATGAATTTTAGACATGATAATTAAATATTATTACTGCCATTTGTTGAATTTTATTAAAACGGCAAAAATCAATAACACATTCACACGGACAAGACAGAGGAAAACAAATTCACAAACCTCACAATGTAAATGTGCAATTTTCATCATTCAGATTTATTTTTCTGTTTTTCTATTTTTCTAAAATCACATTGTACCCAGTTTCCAGTATATTGGTGGTTTTAAATGACATCCGTTACCATAGCAACATGTACATGCAGATGTTTCAAAGAATACAGTCTATAGGCAACACAAAGAAAAACGTTCTTTAGTGGGGTGTAAAGCAACGTAAGCTTTTCCCATACTTTACTTTAACCCGTTAAAGTATGCGCAGAATAACCGTATAATTTTGGATTCCATGTTCGAAAACTTTGGAGGGCACAATCTGTAGCACGTGGCTTTTACCGAAAAGTGATGTCAGTAAAACAGTATGGCAGGAATGATACAAAAGTTACCTCAAAAAAGGTACATGGGCTTGTACTTGTAGGGCAGAAAATAAAACAAATCTATGAACACTGTTCCCTTCCCTGAGCTTGGAAAATGGTCCAGGAAATTGCCTAATTAGTAACTCCCTATCCTAAAAATCCTATCCTATCCTTCTCTTTCCCCACCACCCCAGTTTTTGGTCCATTTTGGGCACCTGGAATATGTGAGCGTGTGAGCCTGAACTCGCCTCTTACTTAAGCACAGTGTGAACATGCACTGGTATCTTTAAAATAAATGTCTTTTACAACTGATCAAGGAACAGAGCTCAGTTTCACTACAACTGTCATTTCGAATGGGAGACATCTGATCCTGAGTCAGTTGTTTACAGCACTTCAGATCTACTTTGTCTGCCTTTTATTCATTATATCTACTCGGCTTTCTTTTTAAGGTCAGGGCTGCTTTTCCAATAATACAGGACCTGAGCTGCGATTATACCATTACAACAAGAAGAGATGATGTAGGTGACAGCCATGAGGGAATCTCCTGTTTCCTGTTGAAAGAAATGGGACACAGACTGTCAAAATGGTCCACGGACCTATTGTAAGTATTTTCATACAAAATACAAAAGCAAGTAAGGGTCAAAGGGCATATATTGGTGTTCACTGGTTATACCTGCACTGTAGTGAATATGCGTGCTAGGGAGCCTGCAAAGAGCAGAAACACTGAAATGGCTGACAGCTGTCCGGTGTGACCATTTCTGTAGTTGGTACCAGCTTGAATTAACTGAAGAAACACAGAGAATATCATATGAATACATTTCTGATAACTAGGTTAACTGCTGAACAGGGTCATTTCTCTTGGTTACCAATTTACCCGTCCAATGGTAATGGCCGGCATATTGGAGGCTTGCATGGCTGTGACCACGAACAATGGGGTCAAGGGAGACATAATGACTGCCAGCAGACACAGGTAGACTAGCAGAAACCCCAAACCTGCAAATAACCACAGCGGTAAGCATGGCTGTGAGGTACGAAAACAATTACATAAAATTATTCAAAGTCAACAGTCACATATAAAGACTGACTGTCTTCTCACCTTTGATGGTGTTTCCCCCATAGTGCTGGATGAGGAAACCGATGGTGACTGTCTGAAACATAAGGAAAAGAGCCTCACCCCAGGCACTGTCAAAATAACCACAGAAATAAACATGTTAGACAAACAACTTTATAATAGATGTTCCTGTAGCTCAACTTCACCCGGCGTTAGCAGCACAAACATTCGCTTCCCCAGGAACACACATACTGATCTACTTCAAGTCACTTTGCATACGTTGTCTATTAAAAGTTAAAAATAAATGCATCCCATAAACAGACAATACTATAAAAATACATACACACCGCAATATAAAGCCAGGATGCTTAAGGATATAAACACAAATATTTAAGAAGTGTCATTATAGATTGATGTACCTGAAGGGGAAGCTGTTGGCTACACTGTAGGCCATAGTGCCTGTGATGGCAAACAGCTCCAGCAGTATCGAGTTGAAACTCAGTCCCTCCGCACTTTTAGCACCAAGCAGCTTGAGAATCTGAGGCAGCTTCACTACACACAGACATCAGTGTTAGACGAGTTTGGTTTGTATTTTGTGTTTTAAAGGTGACTGAAGAGTGTTTTCTCTCACCTAATACAGAGCCGAGAATAATCCCAATGCCCAGACCTTTGCTGATTACTATCTTTAGACAATCCACTGTCAAGAATCAAAAGATAACTGTTAGTGAACTTTATCCAAATGTTTTCTGCATGTGGTTTGAAGGTTTTAGAACAGCAGTAAAGGGTGGAAAGAGGAAATGACAAAAGTTGCTGTCAGGACAAGAACAGAAGCACAAATAAATGAACACGTTATTTCTTTGTATGAAAACATTTCACTGACAAATCAGTGAAAAAATATTTCACTGACAAATCAAAAGACCCTCAGGTTTTGACATATTTACGAAAACTCCCGATGATGGACGAGAAACAAACTTCGCATCCAGTAAGATTGTGCCGTGTGTTTGGTTCCGCCTCCTAACTTCATCAAAATGCAAAACAGTGAGGCTGACGACACCTCTAACTTCAAAGTTATACTATAAATTTGCTCAAATAAATTTTTAAAAACCAAATCAAACACATGCACAATCTATTCGACGTTCCTCCCCACGTAATGAATAATATTGTTTATTTAAATTGTAAGATAAATGCATTTAAAGATCAAACTAATTTAGATTGCATGTACAGTATACTTGCAATTGTCCGTAAACATGTCATTTCAAGAGTAACTGTAATGATAGATTCTGTGTTATGCTAAAAGACACAAATGGATCTTGTCATTGAATCCCTATCAGTACCTCAAACAGGAAGCACTCACGTCACCCGCTGGTGCAAGTTAAACCGCTAAAGCAGTAAAGTGAGGTCTTACCATGCAGAAGATTGAACTCTAGAAAAAACTCGTCATAGCATTTTTCCGGCATTAAATAATTAACCAGTAAATCCTTAAAAGGATCCATGAATGATGTTTGTACAGCTGCTTCCGACGCCGCCATGATGAAGAGCTGTAAATTATGACGTCACGCAACGCCGTGCGTCTGTGTAATTCTTCCGCCTTTTGGTAAAATCCGTATCAGTGACTTCAGTTCCGATGCACCTAATATAAATCTGTTTATCTTAATTTATCAAGAACAAATGAGTTAAATAGAGATTTCACAAGAAAGACAACAGCAAACCATAAAGTAAACGCGAGTAAGCTATACCGCTGCCCGTGCGTGGATCCTGTGATACACGAGACCAACCGACAGGTGGCGATAAAGACCGCTGATGTCATCATTCCTGGACAGGGGTCACTGTTTAGGGTGCACAGAGAATAATGGGCAGTGAGTTAATGAACAGTCTCTGCGTCACAGTGGTGACAAATTCATTAATACTTCCAAGGTTTCATCAAAGCTCTTGTTTGAACTCTGGTTACCAGTTCCCATATGTTGCAGATATATTTTCAGATTTTTTAGAAAATAATACATCGTATGTAAATTACATTACAAATTAAAGTGAAAACTACAATGTAAATCTAAGTGTTTGTTTTGCCTTTAAACTGTTTACTGGTACTGCCTGGTACTGCCTGAACCCTGACTCAATGGAAATTTATTACTTCCTTTTAGCATTTATTCGATTTAAAACAATGAAATCATGAAACAGATAACAGTTGGGAGGTGTAAGTGATGCTATGAAGGGTAATAAGTGATATCAGATATTATGACTCACTTTTCCGTGAGGGCAAAGTTTTCTCTACACAAATTCACGTTGCACTTAAAAATAAAAATAGTCTTTGGATGGAAATTTTATGTTTGTTGAGGATAATTATTTATACATTTAAGAAAATATAAAGACTTTTGTTCAGAACAAAATTTGTCTGCTCTTTTGAACTTCTGCTATTAATAAAGCTACAATCCGTAACTTTTGCCTCTCTGTTGCCAACTCTGTACGAAACATAAAATCGCAGATTACTTTACATACTTTCCTGTATGTATATTAAAGTCAAATAAGGTTTTGTTATATAATAACAATTGTTATATGAGTGTTATTAATAGTAGAAAAGTGTGGCATATAGTGTATACAACAGCATGAGCAATAAAAGAGCGTCTTCAGTCACTGCTTCATAATAGAGTCACACTGATAACCTTCAGAAATATCTCCATAGCTTTTACATCATTACAGATGAAGAAATTGTGCTGTCGTTGTGTGTGGAATTTGAAAAGAAACATTAAAATGAATTGAAATAGAAATGAATAAAAAAATGAACAATTCAAAAAAATATTATTCGAGACAAAACTTGTTTTTGTTGGTCTGACAGCCTTTTTAGAAAGTTTATGGAAAGCTTATAGTTGGAAGGTTTAGGCATAGGCAAAGATAATCCGATGTGTTAGAAAGATTGTATATTATTGTATATACAGTATACGTGTATTTCAGTAGAGTTAACTTTAAGGAAATGTTACTTTTGATAAAACAAATGACGGGTGTCATTTACTGTTAAATTTAGTCAATTCTGTAAATTGAACCTGGCATTTAAATGACAGTTCAGCTTATTTTAGGGTGTGACTGATTCAGCTCAAATTTACACTCCTGATCTGAAAAGGCACTCGACTCATAAATTCTGAATTCTCTCAGTGTGCTGAGATACTGGCTGATTGTGTTCCAACAGTTTCATACATGTATGTGACCTGATTTCCATGCAGTGTTCTGTCTGTGTGTTCAACAGTATAAGAGGTGTTTTAATGTCAGAGTTTTCTCACTGTGGTTATAGAGAGGTTGTGAAATTATGTGTGCTGTCAGCTCCCTCCACACATTTCCTTAATAACATGATACAACAGTTTTGTGGTGAGAACAGAGATTAAAAGAGAAACTATATTTAGATTTACCTTGTTTTTAATTTTAGGTTGTGTGTTTGTGCTATGAATTCATTTACATGTGACAACTGTTATGTTAACCATTAACTGTTATTCAAATTTTATTTATTAGTTTTTTCTTTACACAAACCATACAGCAGCTGTTTTATCAAAATGATAAAAATATAGAATATATATATATATATTCTCTCTCTCTCTCTCTCTCTCTCTCTCTCATATATGTATTTATGTATATGTGTGTGTGTGTATATATATATACACACAATATAAAATAGATGTATTCGCTGATGTGTACTTTGACCCGATCTACGACTCGACTTTATCACAGAAGTAAAAATAACTATCTGATCCAATAGAAGGAGTTTCCACTGCTGGTTTATGGACTTTCTGATTAGAGAGATTGTAGGCTGTGTAATTCAGTGTAATAAGAGGTCAGAGTTCAGTTTCGTACTGTAGATACACGCACACATGAATACGCATCCGTACACAACTGAAGATAAAGTTCATTCTGATCACCAGCACCAAAGATCGATGATTTCATAACTGCCTGAGTTTAATATATTCACATTACGATATGACACATGAATTAAGAGATTTTATTACGAGTAGAGGTCAAGCAATCTAACAGTATGTATGGTTTAATAAGTTGTGGTGTGTTAATGTTGTGACAAATCTCGCCATTTTTGTGGTTAAACAAAAGCGTAAACATGTATAAATGAAAACAGTCTCTTTTTCTCTCTTTCCTGCCCGTAAACATTTCTGTTCAGGGTCGTCCTTTAATATCCCCACGGTTTACACATTTAAGAAACAGATCTTTATGACAGATATCAGCTATTTTAAGTAACGTTTATCTACGGTAACTATTTTATGACCATGTATGACATCACTATTACGTCTGATGACCGGTAGGTGTGTTAGTCTCATCAGGTACAGTATATATTAACCCACTTATCTTAGCTTCGTACTCAAAAGGAAGAGCTGCCGTTAAAAGTCACTTCAAAGTCAGCTTAATATTTTTGAGCCTTGTTACAGCCGAATACTTTACATCATGTGTACGGGAAAGTGCGCTAAGTTTATTGGCATCAGCCTCTATCCGCTGGCCCTGCTGTCCATCATCTGCAACATTGTTCTGTTTTTCCCTGATCTGAAAACAGTGTACGCTGAACAGGACAGAGAGGGGCTGCACCGGCTCACAGATGAGGTGAAATACATGGGAGGTGTTGTTGGTGGCGGTATCTTGGTAAGAAGATTCTCATGTGTCGTTATATTACCCACAAACCCATTTGCATTGACACTCGCGCTAACATATTCCAGCTTAAGGTTTAAACACAGATTTGATCTTTCAGGTGTTGATCCCTGCAATTCATATCCACAGCACTGGAAGCAAAGGCTGCTGTGGAAACCGCTGTGGGGTGAGATTTGATCTTTGGTTATATATATATGGTTATATATATATATATATATTATACTTATATAATTACCTCTCAGTGTCTTTATTGGAATACAGCCAGAAAATACAGGAAATGTGTATATGCAGTATTTAAAAAGATGATTAAAAATAGCTTCTATAGGCTACAGTGGTGTTTAGTATTTAATGTGTTTAGTGTATACCTCCCTGTTCACTTAATACATAAACATAAATGAACGGAAACCCTAATTTCTAATTTAATCTAATGAGTTTACGTGCTTACAGCCAAGAGAGTCACGCTGACCTCTGCCTGAGGAAGCCATTTTGTTTTGATTTTTCGTGTACATATTTCCTGTATCTTCTGTTTGTATCTTAATAAAAAGGAGACTGAAAAATAAATATGGATGCGCATTTGAACGTTGCTATAACTACAAGCTGATGGGGGCCTAAGACTTTTGCGCAGTGCTGTATATTTATTTATGTATGTTTTAATCATTTTAATAGTGGCTAAGAATAATAACAGGTGTATTCAGAATTGTGTTGAATATTTTATTAGTAACTTTATGATTTAGGTGATATAGTTGTTATGTCTATTGTCTCCAGTATATTGTTACATTCATTCATATAATTACAATAACCTTGATTTCCGTCTTTATGTTTTTGTCTATCAGATGTTTCTGTCCATTGTGTTTGCTGCAGTGGGTGTGGTCGGAGCGCTGTACAATGTAGCTGTAGCTGCTGTTGGATTGGTTGATGGGCCAGTTTGCATGAATCAGTTTGGCATCTGGGGAAGACCGTTTCAAAACATGTATGAAAGTTAATGTTTCATTTTTGTTCCATTTAATGTTCTGCGTACAATTAGCTTACGCACTCCACCCACTTGAATAATAAAAAAGAGAAAATATATGAATTTAGTTTTATTTTGTATTCATAAATGTTAAACATCAAAACTTCATGTTGACCCACTTAACCTTAAAGCTGCAATTTGTAACTTTTTTTTGGTTAAAAATAAACAAAAATCAGTTACTGAGCAAATACATAACAGCTCAGTGTTCGAAACACTCTGCTTAACAGTAAGCGTATAATAATGATTTATAAAAATTGAGTCGTTGGTTCTGATTTCCTAAAAACGCCAGTTGGGCTTCATTTGATGTAATCAAAAGCACGTAAAGTGAGCTGCAGTTTTATGTTTCAAACAGAGATGGCGACGGAGAGGCAAAACGTATGGATTGCGGCCTGCACCAAATTGTTTATTGAAAATAACAAGTTTGTTTTTCAACACTGTTAACAGCACTGAGAGCTACTTGTCAAACTCTGACCTGTGGGACACGTGCAGAGAGCCAAACAATGTGGTGGAGTTTAACATCGGCCTGTTTAGCACCCTGCTGGCAGCTGGCTGTTTAGAGCTGCTGCTCTGTGGATTCCAGATGGTCAACGGCCTCTTCGGCTGCATCTGTGGAACCTGCACTAACAAAGAGGTAAACACCTCTAGAACTAGAACTCTGGAACTGGAACTCTGGAACTGGAACTCATTACTGGAACTCTTTATTCATTATATTAATATGGTGTCTTGTATCTAGGTGGCGTAAACTCGGAGTGAATGCAGAACCATTAGGAGCGAATAAAGGATCCGGTTTAATGGACACACCCTACATGAGTTCCGTTTCCTCATCACAAATCAGCAGATACAGAAGTACTGCAGAATGTACCGCACTTACTCGACAATAATGTGTGTTGAAAATTGTTTTGCAAGCATCGTTCTGAGTAATTGCTTGATAAACTGTGGCAGGAAGTGCTCGCTTTCAATGTAGATAACACAGATCTGTGTTTTTGTACAAATGTATATATGCTTTTTTTCATATTTAATAAAAAAACAGCACAATAGATTCAGACGAAGGTAGATAGACGCTGCAATTAATTTTCTTCAATAAAAACATTTTGTAAATAAAGTTGCTGTGGCTTCTCATTTATTATCCTTAAGTGCGATCACGTCACTAGCGGAAGGAATAATAAATAATATTGCAAAAGTACATGATGGGAATGATAAAAAATGACTCTTTTTTTTAGGATTTGCCACCTAACAAATTTTAGGTTGTAAGAACGTTTCCCTAACATTTCCATTAATTAACAAAGGCGTAAAAAAAATTATTTTAAAAGGGCTAGGAACATTTGAAATTATGTATTAATTTAGAATGTATTAACATTATGCTTGGTTCTAAAAATGCTATTCAGATGCTATTCAAAAAAATTTAATTCGGTAACATTATTTAAACGTTTGACTAATAACTGAAGTATAATGTTACTTTATTATATATAACGTTATAAACATTCTGCTAACATTACTGAAAGTACTTTGTTGATAACTTTGAGAGAACATTTAGAGAATGTTAGCCATGTTCACTGTTAGCTGGGTTACAGTTGTTTATAGACATCCTCAGGTGACCCTAAATTAAATTCTTTCATCTTCTTGTCCGGTACGGCCAGATAGTCTTGCAGGTTTTGGTTCCTCTATTGCATGTTTCTCTTGGGTGATTTATTATGTGTGGCAGTGCAATAATGCATTGGTGTAAATGTTTTTGCATGCATGCATGCATTTGTGAGTTATTGAAGAGGCAGTACAATATTGCTGCTCACACCACAAACACATTTCCTGCAAAGAAAGAGGAAGGCACTGAGAGGTGAGACTGTAACACAACTTCAAGCATCAAGACAGAGGAACTCTTCTGAAACCTCAACAGTGAGTGGAATCAACATCCCCATCATGTTTTTCTGCTATAAGATAACTTTGTAAAATACATCATGTCAATTGTTTACTGTTTGTTCAATAGATTTGGGTAAACGCCTGATTTTGGATTAGAAATTAGTGTTGCTGACATGTCATATATATATATATATATATATATATACATGTGTGTGTGAAATATCATCCAGTCTGACGTAAAAGTCGATCCAGTCGAATAAAGAAACCTTGACTTAGTTACTAAACGTGACTGATTAGTTTCACTAGTTCTGAGTGGGCGATGGTTTAAGGATGAATAAATAACTTTCCCCCAAAATCAAAGGTCAACAAAAACTGATAATATTCTTTGAAGATTGTGTAGCTATATGGCCAGTAAGCGCATCATATTGTACAGTGAGTTGATGAGCTGCTTCTATCTGCAGGTGTACTTTGTACACACATGAATTTGCTGGTTTTGTATTACAGCACAAAAGGTCAGAAATTGAGCCAAAGGTCGTAAGGTATCTGATGTGATGTTTTCACAGAAAACAAGAGATGTACAGTAAAAAAAACTGTTTAATTTTTTTCTTTAGCTTTTTCAGGTCACAAAACTTGTGCATAACTTTCTGAAACACTAAGAACAAATTTGTGAGGTTCAATATGACCAGAGTGACAAAATGTGTGATGCACGTGTGCTTTTCTGAGAACAGCTGCCAATTTTAGGTTGCGAGAACATTTCTGTAGCATTTCCGTTAAGTAACAAATGTTTGAACGTTCCAGGAATGTTTTTAAGATGTTGTATTTTTTAAGATGTTGTATTAACTGTACGGCTTGGTTATAAGAACATTAGTCAAACGTTTTTAATTCTGTAATGCTTTTAAAATGTTTCACTGACAACTTAAGAATAACGCTTTGTGTGATATAATGTTTAAATGTTCTGCTAACGTTACTGCAAGAAGTTTGATAGAACTTTAGAGAACGTTAGCCAATGTTCTGAGAATGTTTCCTGCTAGCTGGGCCGTCTCTTGATCTTCAGATACATATCTGGTAAACATACACGTACTTCAGTTCCTAAAGCAGGACAAAGACTGTCAGATGTCATTTCCATTTTGTGTCATTTCCAGCGTTTGTCGTGGTGAAGCATGTACAACCGAAAGCAACAATTTAATTTCCTTTTGCAGTTCTATAAACAATCAGCAATACGGCTTCTGCAGTGACATTTCTCACAAACTCGTCTGCTTCTCTGTTGTTTCAGGCTTCTGCAGGTGAAAAGAGCAGCCATGTTCAATACTTCATGCCAAAACGAAACACAGGGCCAACCGAATGTGGTTTTTGTTGCTGTGTACGCAGTTGTCTTCACTGCCGGACTAACCCTCAACATTATAGCCCTTGTGATTTTCTTTCGTAACTTAAAGTCTCGGTCGTACACCACGGTCTACATGATCCACCTAGCCTTTGCAGATTTTCTTCTGATTTGTACCCTCCCTGTGCGAATCTACTACCATGCCGGCAACAACGGCATACCGCAGAATATCTGCGAACTCACTGGACTCGTACTGCTGGCTAACATGTACGGAAGCATCTTCCTCCTGATGTGCATTAGTTTCGATCGCTGCATAGCTGTCTGCTTCCCGTTGTCCTCCTGCGTTCAGGAGGGCCGCAAGAAAGCGTGGTGCGTGTGCCTGGCCATCTGGCTCCTAACCTTAGGAGCGAGCTTACCGATATACTTAAAAAAAAAGATGCGGCTCTCCAACACAGTGGGGCAAAAGAATTGTTTTGCCAACTTTCCTGAATATGCCACGGAAACAGTTGCTCTCATTTCCACGTTAATTATCGGCTTTGGGATTCCATTAGCTGTTATGATTGTCAGCTCATGGGGGCTCGTCAGAGCTATAAGTAGAAGCACGGCCGCCCAGAACGAGGACCTGGTAGACAGTGGAAAGATCAAGAGGATGATAATAACTAACATGAGCATCTTTCTGTTATGCTTCTTGCCTTATCACGTCATGTTACTGTTGCTGTATGTTTATAAAGCGCCGCCAAACGCTCATTGCTCACTGATCCCGGCATACAGGTACAGCCTCATGCTGGCGTGTCTAAATGCAATGCTGGATCCGCTTGCGTACTACTTCACCACAGAGACTTTTCGCACAAAAATGGACGTGGACGCCGTGCGCAAATTATGGCAAATGAACAGTCACAGTTCGGATGGGAACAACCGCTCTCGAGTCCCCCTCACAACATGAGCCACTGAAACAAAAGTTCACGCAGGTCACTGGCGCGTTTGACTTGAGTGTTACTCATATGTAGCTTTCGGCGGAGAGAAGGAAACAGTGTGACTCACATGTTGTAGCCTCGCATTTTCACTAACTATGGCACAGAATATAGCTATGACACAGAATTTAACATTTCAAAGGAAAATGGGCCATGAGTCAAAGCCACAAGAAGCATCAGCTGCATTTTTTGACAAGCTGTCGACTGAAGTAGGCAAGCACAGCACGCAACATAATGCGCAGGGTTCCAACAGAAGTCGCATTAAATATACGCCTCAGTGAGAGCTTTTGCCCTTGTAATGTATTATGTCATGTGTCAAACGTATCGAAAACGTTGGAATAATTAATTGTGTTTTGCATTATTATGGTATTTCTAATATTACATTTTGTTTAAGGAGACGGTGATGATGTTTCTTTTTCCTCAGATATTTTTTAAAATAGGTAGTTTGTCAGTTTCTGTCTCATTAAATGTGAAGGGTACGTGCATAATAATTGTGTTGCTTTCTCCACGGATTGGTGTGTACCTATGTACTTAATTTAGTTATATATATCAAATATAATTAGTTGGTGGAAAGTTAGAATTTTCGCATAGATTAAGATGATGTTCATGTAAATGGTCAAAACTGTTCTTAGAATTTATATGGTTTTATTATCATGGTTCATTTACTTAGTTTTTTATAAAATAAAATGTCTTCTGTGTGCCTACACACACACACTTATGTTAGGTTTCTATGCTTTGTGGGACATAATGAATTTTATGCTGTACAAACTGTATATTATATACCCTAATTGTACCCCGAAACCTCACAGAAACCATTTTGCATTTTTACATTTTCATATAAACATCATTTAGTGTGTTTAATGAGTCATTTCCTTCACAGGGGACCACTGGCTGGTACCCACAATGTAGGCGTGTGTGACTTTTACTGTTCATTTGCTTCACAATGGTAGAAAACTCTCTCCCTCTCTCTCTCTTACAGGTAAGGTATGGTTTTAGGTTCAGGGTGATGAGGTACATACGTCATAAAAATATTTTTTAAATAATAATTTTCTAATAATAATAATATTTTTTTATTTGTTTAGGTGCTTTAACTGTATATTTTTACCTCATTTTTGGTCGGGTCGTGATAAAAACAGGCGATGGATTTTTAAAAACACAGCTCCGAACCGCCCTCTGGTGGCTGTAGATGCAACTGCAGGTGAACGCTTTGTAATTTGGTCCCTCTCGCGTGTTCGTGCAGGTCTCTCGTGCTTGACGTTACATACGTTTCTCATATGTAGCTTTCTGCGGAAGAAATAAAACTTCATGACTCAAATGTTGCTCCATCATTTCATCATATCGTGGCAAAGTTACCTGAGAAGTTGCATCGGGGATTTTTGACTGGGGGACTCTGGTCTCCGCTCAGAAATAATACTCTGGTTAGCGCACACCTAGCAAACAGGGAACGTCCTCATAATTTTGGCTAACGTTCTCTCAAAGTTCTCTTAAACGTTTTTGCAGTAACGTTAGTAGGGCTTTTTTAACGTTATATATCGTATACACAAACCAATTTATACAAAGTGGCTCACAATGCACTCAAAGCAAATGCATTATTATAATTAGCTAGTCAAATGACTAAAAATGCATTTTAACGTTTTTATGTGGCTTTAGCAAAATACATTACACGCAAATGCTGCTTTTTAACTTTGGAAACAGAAGAGCGCGTCTTTACGGAGTCTTTCTGTGGACCCCAAAACATTCGGCATGGGCGTGTTTTTGTGGGCCGCTGAAGAGTCGTAAATGACCATTGCGGATTTTGGCACCCGGTTAGCTGAAGGGTCATTGTGACCGGACAACAGCAGCAGAAGAGATCTCGGCGCGCTTCAGTGGAGTGTGCCCGTCCCATAGGTGAACAGAACAATGGTGAAAATAAGAAGAGGGGATGGGGTCGCGAGGAGGGGAGAAAGGGGTGGGTAACTAGGAGATAATAGTAGTGTGAAAACACTTATAAACTAAGATCTCTGTGCTATTGTTAGTTATGACCATCCTCCAACCGCTCCCCGTCTTGGCTGGCGTAGCCCATTTTTACACCAGTAACATTGCACCAGGAACTATAAATGGTTGAAAATTAAATATGTATTTTTAATATTTGGTGCCCCAGCTGACACGGAACTTTCTCAGAATGTTGAATAACGTTCTGTAAACGTTTTCTTAAGTTATCAGAGTTAAAGTTCTTGGAGTAACGTTAATGGAAAGTTATTTAACGTTATATATCATATCAAAACAGTATTCCATTTAAGTAGTTAGTGGGACGTTTAAAACGTTACAAAATTTTATAATCGTTCTTATAACCAAGCAATAACGTTAATACAACGTTAACAACTGGACGTTTCGACACACTGTTTTTACGTTTTTGTTACTAATGGAAATGTTACGGAAACGACCTAAAAGCGTTAGCTGGGGCAACAACATACGTATGCACGATACAGAACAGAGGCAATGCGCTTAATGAAACATTAATTGTCGTTCATCAGTTAATACAGCAACAGGTGCATTGTGATTAAACCGATTATAACTTCAGTTGCTGTAAATCAGATCGAGACACAAATTCTCACAGCGATTCCCTTGTGAAAAACGGACTTTTAAATGCGCTTCTTCTGTCGCTTGGAGATCCGCAGTACGTGGGAATCATGTTTATAATAGACCGAAACCGAGACTGTGGGAAATTGTGCAGCAAAAAGCACCACGTATTTTCATGGTAATTTCAGTGGGTGGAGGTTGAATGGGGGGGCATGAGTACATGTTAAACGAGGTTAAGTGAGTCTGTTTAGTTTCTTATCGTATCAAGGCAACGCCAGTGTAAGCTCGCATTTCAGACAGAGGTGTGTGAAAGCGGTCAAACTAACACTAACTAACTTCTAACCAGAAGTTTATCTGGTTGGTGCGGAACAATGACGGCCTCCAATGTCGGGAACGGCTCGGATAAACATTTCAGCGCAAAAGAAGAGAGAAAGGTAAAGTGTGTACTGATATTGACGAACTTCTGTGTTGTTCTGTGGTGTTTATGACCAAATGTATGTTTCATGTTGTTCACTGTGGACTGTGGGAGACAAAGCACCAATATAAAGCGTAGAGAGCGTTTATGCTGTTTATCTGGAGGGCATCAAAGTAGACTCATGTAACTTGCATACATTGTAACTACAACACGTAGTTCATCTCCTGAGGATGACCAATAACCCCTAACTAACGTTTCCGTTAAGTAACAGAAACGTTATTTTATGTTATGTTTACGTATTAATGTTATTTTGAAAGTTCTAGGAACGTTCATCAAGTCTCGTTTTTCAGACCTTTCATTAAAGTTACTGTTTTGGTTATAAAAACGTTTGTCAAACGTTTTTTAAACTTCTGTAACGTTTTTAAAACGTTCCACTAACAACTTAACAATAACGTTTTTAATATCTGATATATATATAACGTTATAAAAGTTCCTCTAATAGTACTGCAAGAGTAACTTTGAGAGAACCTTAGCCAACGTTCTGAGAACGTTTCCATGTATGGGATGTATGCGCCTAATTTTTAAGAAAACCTAAAACTGGCTTGTTTATCATTTTAGCTGCGCAAACCCTTGATAGAGAAGAAACGGAGGGAGAGGATAAACTCCAGCCTTGAGCAGCTGAAGGGTATCATGGTGGACGCCTACAGTTTGGATGTACGTGATACACACATTTGTACTCAAAACGTACTCAAATAATTTTGAAATGATGGTTTTTGTAAAGTATGAGAGGCAAAACGTTGTGTTCCTGTTGTGTTCCACAGCAATCTAAACTGGAGAAGGCAGATGTTTTGGAGATAACAGTTCAGCACATGGAGAACCTTCAGAGAGGCCATGGAACAGGTTAGGCTTTTTGTATTGAGATACATCACTTGGCTTTTAGTTTTCTTATTAAAGTCACTGTTTTTACAAGCATACTGGCTAGAAATTCATAATGGTCTACTTGAGGTTAAAGCTGCAAATCATAACTTTTTTTGGTTTAAAAAAACTTTCTGGGCATGTACATAAACAATCAGTTTAAAACTTTAGATTTCCTTGCATTACGATTTGATTTTGCAGGACATTTCAGTTTGACATGATCAGTTTGACAGAGCATGTGAGAAGAATGTTTATGGCTTCATACAACAGTTTCTTAGGATTTAAAATGGTCATCCGTGTAAAAAACATTACCACAAAAACGTGCAGTTTTATGCATCAAGTAGAGATGGCGCTGGAGAGCAGCTTTTAAAAAGCCGGGGTCTTATTTCTCCGTGTATCATTTTGCTTTGATTCTCAGGTGGAGGTCATGGGCCGGGCTCTGGGTTTGAGTCTCGGCAGCGATACAGCAGTGGGTATATCCAGTGCATGCATGAGGTGCACAACCTGCTTCTGAGCTGCCCCGGGATGGACAAATCTTTGGGTGCACGACTACTAAACCATTTACTGAAGTCTCTTCCTCATATTAGCGCTGAAGCCAGCAGCACGTGCTCTGTTGGTACGCCCAGCTCTCATCCCTTATCCCCTTCCCATTCCCCTCTTAACCTGCCCTCCTTACAGCCCCACCCCCTCCACCTGCACTCACCTCCCTCCCCTCCACCTCCATCCTCCCCATCCAGCCCCTCCCACTCAGCCAGAATCCCACTCACCAGGGAGCAACGACACACCATACCCCAAGAACAGCCCTCTCCCCCCAGGTCACCCTCCCCTTTGCCTACAGCACAATCAACCCCTCCCCCCTTCTTTCCAGGGGGTGATCCCTCTATGTGGAGGCCCTGGTGAATGAATCCAGCCCAGCCCCCATTTTCCCTTCCCGGCCCACCCTTCCATACCTAATAGTTTCCATTACATTTGATCTCTTGGGAGGTTGAAGTGATTTCCACTCAGAGGGTCTAAGTATGTAATATTGGGTTACACAGTCCATTGGGGGCTGGAGTATCATTTGAAACACTAGTGCATGCTTGCTCGAGTATGCTGTTTGCAAGGGTACGAACACTAATGTGTAATGACACCAAAGTTGCCCTCGTTGACTGACTTTTATGTATAGTATGTCGCCGACTAGTCTGTAAGTAGTGGAGTTATCGTATTGACCACTTTTGATGTCTCGTATTGAACAAGTTTAGATGCCTTTGTGTTTTAGGATCTGTTTGTGATTTTTTTTCCTGTCTGTATTATTTTCACGCTGTTATTTGAACTAGTTGAGTTGTAGACCTGGTTTATTTTGGACGTGTAGTAAAGGGGTTGTGTTGGTATTATGCAGTTTTTCTACCTTAAATGCAAAATTTTGGCGTACGGCGAGATTAACATTTGTGAAATAAATACTCCCTCCCTTTGTATATTACAAGAAGAGGGAGTCAGACGCGTACCTCATATTGAAGCAGTTAAAACTGATTTTCGTTATGACAAAATCAGAACTGTGTGTTAATTTTTACACTCATAAACATTTGAAAATGATTGTGTTGATGATAAATAATAATAAAAATGTGATCAAAGTAAATTAGTGTAACAAGTCTGATATAGTTTGTACATTATCACTTATTTGTTTTATATGACAAATAAAAAAAGAGAAAACATTTTCTGTCTTGCTATTTTTCTGAATGGAGAATTTATGTATCGGAAAGAAAGATTTATTAAATGACAAGTAACCACATTTCGACAAAAAAATCGAAAATGCAGGAAATAAGACAGTTGCCGTTACACAAAACAGCCTCTAGATGTCACTGTTACGTGAAACGAGAACAAATTGCCAGATTGTGTATCCATATGCAAAATGAATCACGTTAACAGCCTTTCTTAGTATTACCCGCGTTTCTGCTACACGTGACATGATCTCACTGTTCTCACAAAAATGTCACTTAAAATATCGTAATAAAAGATATGTTTACTTTTGTTAGGAAACCTAACAGGGTGGAAAGTAACATTTAGGACATAGGTAAAAAATGCAAGTATCAGGAAACGTTCTCAAAACATTGGCTAACAGTTTTTTTTAAAGTTCTCTCAAATGATAAGAAACATCAGTCACTGGACATTTTGAACATTCCTAGAACTTCCAAAATAACATTTTTGTTAGTAAATGGAAACGCTATGGAAATGTTAATGCAACCTAAAATTGTTCGCTGGGTATAAACTGATTTCCATAGGAAAACCAGAGTTCCATCGGTTTCAGGCCAACACGGTGGTTTTCCAGGACCACTTGTGCATCTGGACACGTTTCTGTCTGGTTGTGGTTAAGGAGCGATCTGGACCGGAGCATGTCGACATTGGTGGTGCTCAAATTCACAGTGCTGGGACAAATGTTTTGGGTTGGCCTTTCCCCTCAGGCTCAGGGAGTAGACTACTTCAGAGGACACTAGTTGCTCCTGTTATCACAGGGTCCAGAACAACATTCCCAGTTCTTCCTGATGACAGGCTTGGGAATTCCAGGTGGTGAAGAACTGTTTCAACAAGACAAAACAGATCTATGCTGTTCCAACATTTATCCCCCACTCTCACTGGACCAAAACCTTATAGGGAAGGGGGACGATCTCAGCTAACAATTTTAGCTTGTGAGAACATTTCCATAACTTTTCATTAAGTAACAGAAACATTAAAAGGTTATTTTGAATGTCAAAAATAAATGTTAGGAATGTTTTTAGACACTGTATAAACATTATTTCTTGGTTAAAAGTTTTGAAACGTTGTGCTATTTAACGATTTTGAGATATACGATGTATAACAGTAAAATAATGTTCTCTTAACGTTACCGCAAGAACATTTAACTTTTAGAGAACGTTCCCTGTTAGCTGGGCTCTTTTTTCTGGAGATGTGGCTTAGATTCATCTCCGCCAGCTTGTAAACACATACTGATTATTTTGGTCTTTGCTTTGCCATGTTTGAGTCTCATAAAGTACAAACGTAATGGGATTTATTCAGGCTGAGTGACTCTCCAGACTGACTCCTGGTTTCAGACAGAAAGCAGTGTTGGCTTTCTGATTCCCTCGTTCCCCCTGAGGTTCATTATTCGCTCGGGGATGAATGAGGCGTTTGTTTGACTTTGGATGTTGTACGCGGGTGAAACAGATGGTGGTCGCATAGTTAAGATTGCTTAGCACAGTAACATAGGCCGCGTTTATTTGTCCCACGTTAATTACTTTAAAAGTGCATGACAGGCAATAAATAAAACTGTTTAAAACAAGTGATCATGTTATACATCCATTTAAAAATACAGAATTGTGCATATGCGACACGACCGTCACTTTTTAAACGGTTGCAGTCGTACCTCGACGATCTAACATGGTATCAAAAGGTTGCAGAACGGAAAACAGGCTAAAGTTACACTACCCTGCAAACTGCATGGAGCGCGCTGCGCGGGCACGCTCCAGGCACCGACAGACGGGGATACGGTAATGGATGGGGGTTGGGACGGATGGATTGTCTTAGCATTCAGACGTAATAATCTCAACTCCTTCTTAAACGGATAAAGGCAACGCTTATTCTAGCTGGAAACGACAGCCGGTTGTCTCAGTGCGGCGGGCTGTTTAGCGACGCACAACTTTGTGCAATTGGGCGTCAGTTCGCTATGTGGAGATAACGGGAGACTCCCGCACGACTGATTCTGGGAATTCTGGAGAGGTTTGCGCGCAAATATTGCATTGCGTTTTGAGGGACGGAATCACCAAAAGTTGTACTGACCCCTCTGTGAGTAGACCGACCAAATATTACCGACAAAAATAGTTTTGCGTATGTAACCGTCAGTTTTAGACGCTCAGTTTTATTTTTATAAAGTAGAAAAACAGCTTCGTGTGCAAGGTGGAGTACAACCAAACACACGGAGGACAGGGTACGTTCCCAGAACATTGCCTAGCGTTATCTAAAAGTTCCCTCAAAGTTAACAAAAACGTTCGTGCAGCAACGTTAGTATAATGTTTCTTTAACCTTGTATAATATGTATTGAAACGTTATTTTTAAGTGGGACGTTTCTAAAAACGTTGCGGAATGTAAATACAAGGTTTGAATGACGTTCATAGAACCAAGCAATACGTCAAGCAGTAACGTTCATACAACGTCTGAACCTGACCGTTCAAAATAACATTTTTAACGTTTTTGGTACTTATATAAACGTTTGAGAAAGGTTTTTACAACCTATAATTCCTAGCTGGGTGCTAGCAGATGCCCCGTGATTAATTTTTTACTTGGATTAAATAGCCTACGTATGGGGCGGACATATGGTCTAATGTCATTCACCCTAAAGAAGTTTCCTGTTGCCATAGTTATCCCAACTAATTAAATAGATTATTGAGCCTTGGAGTCGATTAGTGAGTGTAAACCTGTTTTGCAGCTGAAGTTCTATGGGAGAGTCTTTTGGATTTGTCGCCTGTGGAACAGGACCGTGTTAACTTTCAATGAAGGATTTATCTGAGGTTCAAGGTTGTCTCCACACAACACAGCTCTCACCTTCTGATAAAACAAGGTGCCAGCTTCTGTCTTTCTCTAGTTCCAATAAGAGGTTGTCTTTAACATAGATAGCTTACTGACGTTGACAAAAGAGTCGTACAAAGTAATGCATTCAGCCCGGATGGCTTGACAAGCCTCTAAAAGAAAATGATATCATTTCAAGACAGTTTTGAACCTGGAGGTGAGTCAATGCGTGATCACATTGTGTTCACAGTGCAAATGAAAGTCATGCGCATTCCAAAGAAATGACATTTGCACACACGTGTAAGCATTGTGTGCATGCCGCATGACCGATTATTATTATGTCCAGCGCAGCGTTTCAGACTGCATTGTTGTGTGCATGTCCTGCCATTTGTATTGTGCTCTTTCTGAGCTTTCTCGCATAAGTCTCATGACCAGTTTGTAGAAAAGCTCGCTAATAATCACATGTCACACCCGAGTGAAATACTGTGACGGGTGAAACTGGAACAGAGACGTTAGGCCCGCGTCTTGCCTCACTGATTTGTGTTTATCTGCACAAACAAGCATGAGAAAGTTTGTTTCTTGGTTGTTTTTTATCGTGTGGATAACGTGACTTTCTGGAGCTTTTGCCTTCTGTGTTTACTAAACTTCTTTGGTGATGATTATTTGTGAGATTTGAGGAAGGGGAACTGACTCAAGAGTGTTGTGAAGGAACTTCAAAGCATGACAAGCTGTTCCGCTCCTTCCCAGGACACAAGTTTGATTTTGAATGAATAATTGTTTTACTGTAATTAACAATCTTTTAGTTATACTGCCTCTCATGTAGCTTATTCAGTTATTTTATCACATCAATTAGTAGTGTGTATTTAGGCTGTTTTAAAATATTTTGTGTGTGTGTGTATATATGCATATATATGCACCATGGTATATATACATAAATATATATATATATACATACTACACTACAAACACACATATATAGTATATACCATATAGTATATGAATATATGTACACACACACATATATATATATAGTCACACACAGTGGACACAAATGGACACTATAGCGAAAAAATTTCACCATTTTCACTCCTATAAATTCAAAAGACTGCTTGAATAGAACGTCCATTCATGCCTCTTGATGGTGGGAGTCCAGACGTATCTGGTGATGGGCCAGAGCTGTGCCACAGTTACGTGATTACACAGTTTAGGTCTAAATATAGGTTCGCTTTTAAAGAACTACCTCCAGTGAATGTCATTCAGTAGAGCAGGCTTGAGAATGAACTACTGTATATGACACATAGCCAATGTTAACACCAAAAGAAGGTCTTGACATTTAACTGTGACTCGTAATCCAGTCAGTCCCCAGATCTGCTGTTGACCTTTCCCATGCTCCTTGGTGGATGAAATATCAGATTACAAGAGCTCTGTGATGTTTAGTGTGGTCAATATATGTAGATAAAGTTTTGCACCCTTGGAAATCGAACCCACAACCTTTACGCTGCTAACGCAATGCGCTACCAACTGAGCTACAGGAACGGTACATAAAACAAAAAGTCTGCTGTTTAATTTAGGAGCTACAAACATGACCTTCCTGCACACAGTTCTGACTGCTGGTTTTCCTGTCATTTAAACTGTGGTCTCATCTACTAACCGTGCACTGTGAGGTTAGACGAGAGGAGGTGACTAACACACGCAGACTTCAGTAAACCGCTGGTACATCGGTGGCTGCACTGTGTGAAATGTCAACAGAGTTCAGTTTTGAATTTTTTCATTGTTTTTGAAACAGCAAATCGAAAGAAAACAGGTTTTTCAAGTATTTTTACATCTTATCACACGAGGACAATTTGTTTGTTTTAAGCTGCTTGAGATAAAAGTTTCTGCTAAATGAGAACTAATTAAGGTCACTCTACAAACATTACAAATGGATCTTAAATGTGTCTCTCTTAAGCCAGGAACAAGCTGAAGCGTTCAAAGATTGCACTGAACACATTTGAAGACTCTTTCCATCAGTCAGAGCAGATTCTAGTCTTGGACAGTCAGAGAGAAGCACAAACTTAACAACTGACTTTGTTCTGTACATAACACTTTATTAGCTCAGTCTTTGTGACCTGCATATGTATGTATACATATACACACACATACATGTGTAAATATGTATGTATACATATATACACACACGTGTAAATATGTATGTATACGTATCTATGTAAATGTAGTGAAATAATGTCTTCAAGGCAGGAAATTGAAACCTGATACCTGCTTTATTGAATCGCCCATGTGCAGGGCCAGTCCTCTTTCCTTAATCTAAACTAACATAACATCTGATCTCTATAGAAAATATACATCGTGTTGGAACCATTTATCTGTTTGCATATAGGTGTAGTTCAGGAACAGGTTTGTTCCTTAGCGCTCAAACACCTGTCGTATTCCCTTCACTTCTCTTCATGCTTAAAAACTTTTTTGTTGCACTCTACACCTTAAAGGCAGGCTTGGCGATCTCTTCCAGCATGTTCTTTTATGCTGGTTTAAAGTCTCTTCACATCCTAATAATAATCACCAAGTCAAGTGGTCTATATATATTTATATATATTTATATCTCCTGTGGAAGGTGCCGGAACACAAAAATGTTCATCCAATTTTTTCATTCGGTCCGAATGCAATGATTGGATGTCCTACTTGTCTGTCAAACTATGTATTTCCGTCGTGTTCATGTGTATCGGGTGAGGTCTGGGTCGAAGAGCGCTCTGATTGGAGGGTGTGATCTTATGCTTTCAGAGCTAGCTAGCTTGCTTACTAGCCTCTTTGAAATTGCCTGCCCTATCTTTAAAGATACTAGGTAGGGGTCAAGGGTTAGCTGGTTATACATTGAACTTTTCCTCATCAGCTGTGTTTGACATCACAGCTAAATGCTAGTTGAGTGTTTCTTATAAAATCTTGTTTGGGACCGTGTGCTGTCTTATGGTGCCTCTTAGGTGAATGGTTCCAAAAAGGAGGTTTTTTGAGATTACTGGAACGACTTGGAACAAGGAACGATTTGTCACTGTTATTTATATTTTTTCTGTCATTTATCTGGTGCTACTTGTCACTCCAAAAACTCCTGAGGCACATTTATTTTAAACATGGGGAAATTTAAATATATATATGATAATACTTGTTTGCGTATCTATATATGTGTATATACTGTTTTCCTCTTATATACCATATGTGTTGTACAAGATACACATTTACACAGTACTTGTTATAAGGTTATAAGGTCATTTTTGTTTTGTCAACAAAGAAGACCACAGGATTAAATGACGTAAGAAATACTTTCATTTGTTTCAGATTCGTAGTAATAATGATAACTGTGGCAGTTTCGATACCTGTGATGATACAAATATTGTTACCATGGCAATTTTGTAGGCTAAGAGTTACATGTGGTGTCAGACAAGTACTTATAACACTTAACAGCTCTTTGTGCCTTTGCAGTTTTGAAAAGATTTACTGCTCAGCTTGACACCTATCACATGGTAATGAATAATGTTACGTTACGCTTATATTGCATGAAAATCTTGATTTACCGCTTTGAAGCAGAGCAGCAGAACGGTCCCTAAGCACCCGCCCACGCGGACACACAAACGCACGCACGGACCCTTAAAATACAAAGCGCTCCGTTTCCCCCACTAAACCTGCCGCTGTCCCCGCGAAGCCCGAGCAAACACGCATGCATGTCACGCAAAAGAGGAATTGAACGCATTTGACGGCCATCCCGCAGTCGTTTCGTGGTTGGACGCTGCGTGCATTGATGGATCAGTTACATTACACACACGTCGTCGGGCAGATTTGAGAGGCATCGGCCGACGTGTCCGAGATGCACTGTGGCTATTTCGAAGCGCCGATCTGTTGTGATACCGGCCGGGTTTTATCATGGTGTTCAGACGGTCAGCTCGGTAAGTGTGTCGAGCGCGGAGCAGCGGCGACTGGCACCGACCGCCGGGCGCAGTCTGTGATTTATGACAGCGGTTGCCTGTCTTTGTCCGACTGAATTCTGCAACACCCTTTTCAGCAAGATGAGGCAAACGCATGAAACAAAGGCCATGTTTTACACCTGTCTCCTCCGTACAGCATCCGAAAAAGATGCAACGTAATTTTAATTCGCACCGGTATAAGCTGTTATTGCCTCGTGTGTCAGGGATAACGGCTAAAAGTAAAACGTCGTATATGTAATTAAAGCAAAATTGTGTTTCCAAGCTTGTGTGCCAGTGTTGGTTTCTGTTGTATGACAGACATGGACAGGAGTTTGTGATAAGCTATAAAAACAGTTTTACTGAAAAAGCTTTTCATTGCAAAATGCATGTTGATTTGCCTAACCACAGATATACACTGTTTTTGTTGTTATAGCATATAGACCTGCTTTTGTTGTTATAGCATATAGACCTGCTTTTGTTGTTTTTATATTTCCATTCCATTTATATTTTACATAAAATAATGTCTTTTTTTATGTAAAATATTTTTGCTTTACTAAACCTCATAATATGAGTTCCTCATTCCATACTCAGCATACCTCACATGCACACGTTAGGTTTCACCCTCATTGTAACAATTTACTCATCTTTGTCATTTCCAAGGTTACGATACTTTACCGAACCTAAAACCAGTCAAACATTTCTGTTAACCGGAATCAAATATAGACATTATTTTAAAACCAAGAAAACTTTGACTAAAGCGAAGACACTGAAAGTATTAACCAAAAAAGCAAAACTAAACTGAAACCGAAATAAAAATATTCGTAATGTACAGCAATATTAAAAGTAAACAAAGAATAAAATGGCACAAGCGCATTACAAGCTAGCTAAACTTTTAGATGAGCGAAATATAAAAACAAAAGCTAATTTAAAATATTACTGAAGCTACAATTGAACTATAAACACAACTGTCGTAACTCATAGTCTTAGATTCCCACAGTGTGGACTAGTACAGGACCTGAGCCTCTGAGACTGACGGTCCCTCTGTTGCCCACAGGAGAATGCGCTGGCTCGGGTGCTGTCGTCTGGGGCTCATGTGGAAAGCACTGCTGCTGTTTGTGGTCATCGCTTTCACCGGCCAGCTGGTGGGAGTCATTTTCAATAAGAGGTGAGGAAATGTTTGTGCTTCTTTTCTCATTCCTTCACGAGTAGCTAACTTGCTAATTTTTATTATTCATTGTATTCGTTGACGTACATAATCGTCATTTAACGCGCCGCTTAACAACGTTGCTTTGTTTGTTTCTGGATGTTGTTGAGAAACATGCGAGAAGAGGTGAACGGCTCTCCCGAGTGGGACATTTGTAAGGAATGTTGTGTAGATGTTGTTTTTGTACATTGTACATTATTAGAAGTTTATTCCGTTGTCTCTGTGGCGTAACTCCTATAATGAGTTTAAAACGGCATGTTTGTTTGCTATGCTATTCTTCTGTTTAATATTTTCAAAATGTTTTCCTCATCTTTCTGTTATCGCTTCTTCGCCTCAGTGTATCTCATGCGTTTTTCAGTGCAATACGAGTGGCTTCATTTTCGTTCTCATGATCTTTTTCACATCCTAGCTGGGTGCAGCCCGAAAGGCCTCGATCCGTCTTCGCTCTTCCCTCTGAGAATTCTCAAGCATCCTCACTGGGTTCTTGCCAGCCTCACACGCACATCATGTTTCTGAAGACGCACAAGACCGCCAGCAGCACCGTTCTCAATTTGCTCTATCGTTTTGGAGAAGAGCGGGGCCTCAAGTTTGCCCTGCCTGTGGGGTACCAGTTTGGCTACCCCCTTCCCTTTATCGCCCAGAGGGTGAAAGGATACCGAGGTCCTCACGTGGCAGAATTTGACATCATAGGAAATCACATGCGGTTCAACATGCCAGAGGTACATCAAACAGTAACCGAATATGTTTTGGGAGCTTTCAGATTTAATACAATTCGTTAAAATGGAAACTGCTGTACATGTTTATAGTCTTTGCTGCCAGGCGAAAGAGATCTTAGTGAGTTTTATTCTGGTTACACGAAGGTAGAACAAACAGCTGTAACTGGATTGACCAGTCAGGACTTTCTGAGCAGAAAAGCTGTAGAACGTTCTTCTGTAACGTAACTTTCACCCAACAGGTTTAGGTTGTAAGAACGTTTCCCTTATGTTTCCATTAAGTAATAAAAACATTAAAAATGTTCTTTTGAAAGTTATTGGAACGTAAAGTTGTCTATCTATATTTGTATCTACATAAATATCTCTCTCTCTCTCTCTCTATATATATATAGTATATAGAATATATATACAAAAAAATATAAAGAAAAATATATATAAATTAATTGAAATGCGCTTCATTTTTCTCAATAGGTTGAGAAGGTCATGCCATCTGACACCTTCTTCTTCTCCATCCTCCGGGATCCCGTGGCATTAGCTGAATCCTCCTACGCCTACTACAAAAATGTCGCCCCGGCGTTTAGGCGTGCTAAAGGGCTGGGTGACTTTGCGGACAATCCCTATAAGTACTACGATCCCAGACTCCGAAACAACCATTATGCCCGTAACCTGCTGTGGTTTGACTTCGGCCTGGATCATAACGCCAACTTCAGCCTTGCGCTGGTCAAACGCGGCGTGGCTGCCGTGCGTCGCAACTTCAAGCTCATTCTTCTGTCGGAGTATTTTGACCATTCTATGGTTCTGCTCCGACATGCTCTCTGCTGGCCCCTGGATGCTGTGGTTTCTTTTAGCCTAAATGCCAGACAGCAAGTGTCCAGCGGACGGTCAGGATGGGTGGGCAAGGCTGCGCTTCCGGCCCCCTTGGCTTTAACAGACAAGCAAAGACTGAAATTACGGGACTGGAACTCCCTGGACTGGCACCTTTATCAAGCGTTTAACCTCACTTTCTGGCAGGAAGTAGAGCGCTTTGGGCGCAGTCGAATGGCGGCTGAGGTGGCCTTGCTTAGGACCAGGCGAGAGGTGCTTGCTCGCGCTTGTTTACGTGACGGAGGCCGGCCTGTAGAGGCCAGTCGCATTCGCGACAAGACCATCCGCCCCTTCCAGAGTGGATTGGTGAAGATCTTGGGGTACGAGCTGCAGCCTGGACTGAACAATGCCACATGGGAAGCTTGTCTACGCATGATCAGGCCTGAGATTCAATACAAAGACTTACTGGATCTTCGGCAGTTCCCGCGAACCCAGCAACCCCCGGGAGGTGACGCTGTTGCTGCTGGACTTCCAGTGAGAAGGGAGTCCTTTGTACTCAAAGCCGAAGACCAAGGAGGAAAGAGGTTGCCTGAGAGAGACTGGGATGGGACAATACTGCATCGGAATCAGTCTTTAAAACATTCTGATTCTAAAGTAAAACTTAGATAGTGACCTAGTAAAACGTTTTGCCTCAGGGTCAGGGCTTGTTCTGACCCTTATTTGGGTCCACAGGACCACTGTGCTGCACTACCAGGGGTGAACAGAGGACTGAGGCTTAAGTTGTGCTTCCTTTTTCACCTGCCGTTACGTCTCGTATGGCCAAACGTTCTAGCCTTTAAAATATACTCCATTGACCTGCAAACGACAGTACGTGTACAGACACAGGTCCATGCGCCTTGCTGCAGATGACGTTTGCACGAGATGTAGCGGCAAACGTAAAACTGAAGCATGCTTTTGGCTTCACGACACACCGTTCTACCATTGACTCCTCCTCGTCTTGTCCTTCTGCTTTCTATTTTATAAAAACCAAAACAAGGTTTCACAATAAATAAGACGTAGGTTGGTACAATGACTGGAGCAATAACATGGAACGTACATGCCAGATGGTCTTTAAAGTTGATATTGGGGATAAGTAAAATGAGAACACAATGCTTCCTTGTTCATTATGAACCGTGTGTGCACATAGAACTGTTTAAAAAGTAACAACACACACACACACACAGTACCCTGCGTGTCTCTTGACAATAAAATCCAGCATCGGTAATAAACATACAGGTAGGTGTAGGCTGTTGCGACCAGTGACAAAACAATCTGATAATGGAAATGCATTTTTATTTAATTATAGAAATAAGACACAACGCATGTCATTTTACTGGTGATAAAGTCCAACAACAGTAGAATCACAGACTCCGTCTGGCCCAGAGCAGATCAGAGTGGCTGGAATCTGATTTTATACCCATTTATAAGAGTAACTGTTCAACAGGAATCCCGATATTGTGTTTCAAACAGGAATATTCCACAAACTTTCCTTTTTCCGCCACACATTCAAAGCCGAGAGGAGTCACGAAACAAGACTGCCCCAGCTAACAGAGAACATTGTCAGAATGTTGGGCTAACATTCTCTAAAATGTTACGTTGAACGTAGAACTTTTGTATCATTATCAACATTACACGTGATATTTTTGAAGCTTTGTGTTTTCACATTGTGAAAATCAAAGATGTTATTCTTAAGTTGTTAGTGGAATGTTTTAAAAATGTTACAGAATTTTAAACAATTTGAATGACATTCTGATAACCAAGCAATAACGTTAATATAACGTCTAAAGAACTTTTGTTTCTTGTTCCTTAAGTACCATGTTTTTGGTTCTTACTGGAAACTAGGGAAACTTTCTTACAACCTGAAATTGTTAGCTGGGGCTGAAGACACACAGCTGTTCTGCGACTGTGAGGTGAAGCTGTCATAACTCTTCACATGAGTCTGGTGGAATTTTATCTTCAGTTTTAAACACTGTGAAGTAATATTCCATTTATAAAACAGAAAACGACCTGTCAATTTTTATCTCCCAATGCAAATGAATGGGCAATAGGCTTCTGTATTCGCCTCTTGATGTTTGCTTGAGGTTGATGTTTTCTGTTAATATTTTGATGTTCTGAGAAACTAACTCTTAATAGATAGTGAATGTTCATTGGTAAATGCGTTATGTCAGTGAACTGTCAAAAGACAGTTTAATCACTTTCTACCAGGAAACTCCTGAAGTTCCAAAAAACTCAAAAATGGTTCTTTTGCCTTACGGTTGGTACCTTTGTGAGACACTGCTTTGATATGAAAGCTTGCCGTATTTATGATGCTTTTGTATACATTTCTCAGTGTATCTGCTGCATTTATACTCTCAGGCTGTGGTTTTCTTTTATCGTGAGTGCTGAGAGAAATTGTCTACGATTTTTGACTGGAATGCACTGTGCAAAATAGCCCCATGTCCGAACAGCCAGCTTTATGCGTGCACATGTCAATGCACAGAGCAAGATGGTATCTTACATAAATTTGTTCATTTTCTCCTGAGATGAAGACATTCTTGGCATGCTCATTTTATTGCAACTGTTCATGCACATCGGTTTATGTGTAGTTAGAATATATATGCATGTTGATAGGTAGTAAAACATTATGTTGTGTAATTGACATTCAACATCCAAACATTGACATGCATTGTGATACCCCATGTAGTTTTAATTTTACTATTGCCGGTTAACTGGGTAACTCTTTGTCTTTTGTCTTGGGCTCACTTCACTCACAGCGTTGCTGTGGTACTCAGATGCTGCCGTTTGTGATGGGAGCTACTGGTAGAGCTGTTTATTTTCTGTTTGCTTGCTAACTGGCTAACAAGTTACAGCTCTACTTTCTATTATTTACATTTGATCTCAATTAATTAACAGATAAATCCATTGGATTAAAGGCTCTCAAACAAGAGACGAGAGTGAAAAGGAAGTTTCCAGCATTACGACTAGCCCTGTTGTTTAGATGTTTGTTTTGAGTAACTATAGTTACAGAATATTATACATGGTTATGTATAATGTACGGTTTTCTTATATTGCTTTTGGGAAACTAGAGTGAAATATGACACGTTGGCTTATGTGCAGTTTCTTTCTTCCGTTGAAACAAAAAGATGCTACTGGAAAATGTTGATTTGAATGTAAACATTGATTTGATTATTTAGCTCGAGGCGTATATTATAGCTTTTACTTTTATTCACCTCACTTTGGGGAACACTTTATAATCCGACTGACGACAGTGTGTGCTTGCATGTCATACAGATCTGTAGGTTCAGCGTTTTCATGACTCTAGTTGGATTTCCTGTGGTACAGCAACTTAACAATTACGGTACCACCAAACCAAAGACGTTCTGATGTGTGTGTGCTTTGGATGTTATGACAACGTGGTGTTGGTTAGTAACTTCATTCCTTTCATTCGAGCCGGACAAATAAGCTTGTTTGTCGAAAGCAGTTCGCAACATGATTTTCCTTCAGTTTTCTTGTTGACTGGGATGTTTCAAACCTTTGTAATCTGTTTACCATATTTATTTTTTCTCTGTTACTTGAATATATGGGGAAACCTGTGTACATATTTGAGAGTGATGAACCTGATTCGGTTTACATGTATGTAGTACAATAAAACGTTTTCAGTGATTGCTGTGACTGACGCGTTTACATGTGATTTGTATGTTTCAAATGTGTTTTTATTGCCCACTAGCGACCATCAGTGCCCTTATCATAAGACTCAGGAGTTCTGTACAGAATAAGATAAGGAAACCTCTGAAGACTGCATGTTTTATACAGAGTTAAACACAACAGAGATGAGCCTGAAACCGCACTGATAAGTGCTTATCAGAGTTTGATAAGCAGGCCCTGTTTATGTGGACAGCGAACCCTGGGTAATGTGGACTTTTGGTAGACTCCAAATCCAGGCTAGTTCCTGTGTATACTTATAAAAATGCATTCATTATTATTGTTGTTATGGTTACTGGATACAGGAATATTAATAAAGTCTTAAAGAAAAAAAAACGAAAACATAAACCTAAAGTATTAAATATCTAAATTAACAGTTGTTACCTTTTATGCATCAGCTAAATTATCAACAGGTCGAAATTTAATGTTAGTTGTGTTAGCCAGCTCGTACTAACCACCACAGCTCACAATCATTGTTTGCTTAATTCGACAAGCGACTATTCTCGCCTAGTTACCATCCCGCTCTGTTCCATCGCCACTCGATGATTACGCCTGTCATATAGCGCATTTGAATGTGTTCGTATGCGTGAACTGGTAGACAAACGAAATGGGGCAAAATAGGATAAATGCTGTTTTTATTCATTCTTTGCAACCGTAACGTTAACCGAACCGAAAGCTGAAGAGGTTGCTTTTAATTAAGAGACACTGTAGTGTTATTTTCGGTTAACCGGACCCCGTCGTTGTCTGTCTGTCTGCTTGCAGTGCGATGGTCATGGTGTTAATGATGGAATCGCAGTGTGAATACTTCATGTATTTCCCCGCCGTTCCTATCTCGGACCTGTCGGACCCGGCCCGATACCGCACGCTTCCGCGTCGGAGCCACCTTTATCTCGGGGAAACCGTGCGCTTTCTGCTGGTTTTGCGCTCCCAGAGCGCCGCGTCCGGCACTGCGGATGCGAGCGGGTCGGAGCATCACACCAGCAGCCGCTCTTGGAGAGAGCTTGCCGGATCTCTCTGCGCCGTGGCCAGCGTCTGCCCCGGCGATAACCGGCAACGCACACAGCCTCTGTATCACGACTACCACAGCAGCGGGGACGAGTGCGTGGATGACACGGACGAGGATGATGCTGCGGAGGTGGGCTGCGCGAGCAGAGGGGGCCCGAGGTACCGGGGCTTCAGGGAATGCAAGCCGCTGCTCATTCATAACAACCCAGGCAACGGCGTGAGGGATTTCCGTAAGGCTCCAGTACAGGTGCATTAATAAAACTAGTGAAATCTTCTGTATACTTACATAACAAAAAGAGTTAAAAGTGGCTGCGCTGTGCATGCAAATGAATTTGACTTTATCAGTAACGACAAGGAAGTGTAGACATTTCCTGTGTTATGCGGCGTGAGTGATGTGTGTGCTGCAGTTTTTATTGTTTCAGTTTTTAGTTATGACTGACAAAACATGCAAAACATATTTTTTTAAGATATCTGTCATAGTACTGCGGAGAACTTCCCCTTTTATTGTTTTAACAAAATGTTACTTAGTACCTCAAATGCACAATGTTTCTGTTGGTGTATCAGATGGTATATCTCACGTCTGTGAAATCTAATGTCATTATTTCAGTCTGTTCATATAGTCGCACAGTTGTTGACTGTAATTTAATTTAATGACCATTTTTTGTGCTTAAAATAAGCGACAGCCCACCAAGGTGTCATTTGACGCAGATGTGTTTTAACTAGCAAACACAGCCTCACAGTAAATATACACAGCAAATGGTGTAGGCTAGATAAGTACAACCTAGTATGCAAAACAAGGGCTTAACCTGCTCTTTGCGTACTTCTAAGTCACACCCCGTGGTGCAAGACGTTTAAAAATGTGAATCTCCAGTTCCTTTTCATGTTGCTCTGTTTTTTGGTTTAAAAAAATCTGTCAATAATTCTGATTATTGACTGATGTCGTAGGTTAGCTGTTAGGAACGAAACAGAACTCTAGTTTTTGAGGAAGTTAATGTCTACCTATGAAGTGAAGATGAGTCTTAACACGTCTCCTGTCTCACCATGGCGTGTTCCTCTGTCACTTTGTCTTACTCAGTCTCCAGTGGATGAGCCAGTTGTTCTGAGCGATGAGGTCATCTTCCCACTTACAGTGTCACTGGATAAACTCCCCGTCAATACTCTTAAAGTGAAGGTATGGATCATGTTTATGCACTATATGTATATTTGTGGATCTGTTGGCATTATTGTGACATATAGATGGTACGTGTGAATGTTCTGTCATCACATGTGTGCGTTGACGCCTTTGTCTTTGGTACACATGATTGATTGGCTGACCTGTACACGTGGCGCAATCCAGTTGAAATCCGACATCGGTGCTCACACCTGACGTATGGGGCACTTCTAATTCTATATGTGTGTGAACGGTTGTTTTCTTGATCCAGATTATAGTGACTGTGTGGAAGCAAGAAGAGGAGAAAGCTGAGGTCCAGGAGCATGGCTACCTCAGCATCCTCCAACAGAAGAGCCCCTGCCAAACCTTCCGCCAGGACCTGAACACCTTCAAAGCTCAGGGTGAGAAGAAAACTGTGTGATGTCATCAGTGATTCAGAGCGTCTCTGGAGCTGCCTGCTTACAGAACACGCTTGTTATTTCATACTGTCTTATTTCTCTGTCTGCATTATGTTTTCAGTTTTGTTTTTATCCGTGTTACTTTTGTTTTGGGTGTTGCGTGTGTTGTTATAGGCATTTTGCATGCTAACGTTAAAGCTGCAGTTTGTAACTTTCGCCTCTCTGTCGCCCTCTCTGTTTGATACATGGAATTGCAGGTTACTTTACGTCTCTTAACGTATGTTGAAGTCAAATGCAGCCAAACGGACATTTCCCGGGAAATCTGACCTGACAGCTCAAATGTACATCATTAACTTGTCGTTGTTAATCATTGTGTTTGTACTTGTTCAACAACTGGACAGCTAACAGTTTTAGGTTTAAAAACATTTTCATAATGTTTCCACTAAGAAACAAAAATGTTATTTTGAAAGTTTTAGGGACGTCCAGTTTTTAGGCATAGTAATGTTATTGCTTGGTTATAAAAACAAAAGTTTTTTAAATGTCTCACTAACAACTTAAGAATAACGCTTTTAAACGATAAAAACATATTCTAGTAACGTTACTGCAAGAGTGTTTTTTGATAACATTGCAGGATTTTTAAAGAACGTTAGCCAATGTTTTAAGAACATTTTCAGGGTGATTTTTGTTTACGTTTAACCCCAAAGCGTTACGTATTGCAGCTTTAAGAACGTGTGCATTCGAAATACCCACCGTTGTCGTAAATTGATCTTGTTTTGATCTTTTTTTGCTACCAGTCAGCACCACCCTCAGTGTCCTGCCTCCCCCCACGGTCAAATGTCAGCAGATGACTGTTTCAGGCAGACACTTAGCTGTACTCAAAGGTAACGTCATGGCTTATTCCAGAAGCTTGAAAGCACAAATGCACAATATGCGCCGCGTGTCGTTTAGTGTGAAGTGTCATGCTTTGAATGATTAATGGTGTTGCGCTTCTCATTGGTCTAAAATGTCTTCGTTTCAAAACAATACTGAAGAGAGGTCGTAATGTATTTGAATTTTTCATAACTGCGAGTGGGTGAGTGCGTTTATGCGTGCGCGTCTGTCCTCTGAGTTTGATATAATGAGACCTCAGTGGTCCCAAATGTAAGGGAGGGAAGATGGATAGTCACCTCATCATAGGAGAAAATATTTCCAGCCTCTTCACTCAGTCCTGAAGGCTTCGAGGGACGAGGCGGTTATGTTTTCTTTGTTTCTTTAATGGTTTCGACAATGTTCAGCTAGAGACATGCTCTGTTATATAAGCAAATAAATATGGAATATAATGAATGTATTTATACAGTCCTAAACATGATTTCCAAATATTTTAAAATGATTGCTATACATCATTAAACTCAGTAATTGAGTTTTTCACAATTACTGTAGCTTAGCTGTAGACCTCACTGTGCTGAGATCAAGACAGACAGATGTTAGACAGACAGATGATGCCGTAGATATACGACGGTGGTTTGACTTGCACTTTCTGTTAGTTTTTTGTGGCTTCCTGTATCTCCGCTGGTGAGACGTCCTGTTTATGTGCATCTGACTGTTTCAGTGTTAAACGGGAGCTCGCAGGAGGACGTGTGCGTGCGTGACGTCAAGATCCTTCCCAACTTCAACGCCTCATATTTACCCATGATGCCAGATGGCTCGGTGCTGCTGGTGGACAATGTCTGGTAAGACATAAATGGTTTAATGTGCCATTTTGTGCATCTGTGGATGCATAACAGGGTTTATGAGGTAACATTCTGTTGATAGACGACTCATGTAACTCTTCTAGGTTGTAAGAACGTTTCCCTAATGTTTCCATTAAACAACCAAAATGGTATTTTGAAAGTTCCAGGAACGTTCCAAACATCCATTTGTTTAGACATTGTATTATTGTTATTGCTTGGTATTAATAATGTTATTCAAATTTTTAACATTCTGTAACGTTTATAAAACAGCCTACGACCTACTTAAGAATAACGTTTGATATATAACAGTAAAAAACTTAAGCATTTAAATTCAGTGTTCATTGTAATATTTACATACTGAATTGCGATTGGTCCTCTTTCTTGTGTCTAATTGCATGCTGAACTGTGATAGGCTCTTATAATTGACCACAGTGACCGTAAATTGACTATGTTGACTTGCTCAGCAAATCAGCTCTAGTGTAGCATTTCACAAAACCAAAAGCTTATTTAAAATTTTCACGCTATTATTTTGTGCCCTGCATGTGAGATTTTTTGAGATCCACAAATCCTGTTGTTGTCTGTGCTTTTCTATAGAGGAAATAAAACCTCTGAAATCTGTTACAGGAAGCTGTTTGCCCTTTGGCCTACGCTGTGATGTTTCAAAATAGACCGTCATTAATAATAAATCACTCTGTCAGAAATATCTTGTTACTGTTTTTATGATGTTTCTGCATTTTGCCGTGTTCTTTAAAAAGTGTTTACGTCAAACGTTATATTTACATTTCTATTCATGCATTTAATATACAGTTGATCAGTGTGTGTGTTCGCTGGGAATCGAACCCACAACCTTTGCGCTGCTGACGCAGTGCTGTTCTAGTTGAGCTACAGAACCAACCTACACCTGTTATCTTTGTTTTCTTCAGTCATCAGTCCGGAGAGGTTGCAATGGCGTCCTTCTACAGGATAGACAGTGAGTCTAGCCACCTTCCCAGCATGCTTAGTGCTCTAGAGGAGCAGAACTTTCTCTTTCAGCTGCAGCTCAACAACCAGCCGCAAGACGACTCAAATGAGGTGGGCTCATTCATTATAACTGCTGTTATGTAGTACAGATTTGCATGGTCCCGATATGAAATGTCACACAGCCTGCGCTTACCTCATTTATATTAAATGTAGGGTTGCCAATTTTAGAGAAGCTAGCAATAGCAAGCTAGCTTTGAAAGCATAAGATCCCGCCCTCCCTTCAGAGCTCTCTCAAAGCCACGCCTCCTCCAACATATGAATACATGCATTGTTTGACAAGCAGGTAAAACAGTCCGAATGCAATGATTGGATTAACATTTTATGGTCCTGCACCTTCCACAGAAGAGATATATGTATTTAAATACATTAAGACCACTTGCTATCAGAACAGAAGAGACCATCAACCAAAATAACAAAAACTGTTTCTGGAAATTGCCTACCCTGCCTTTAATGGTGATCATTTTGGATTTTGGCAATAATTAATAGCAAAATAAAGTAAATTGTTTCCTTATTAATTTCATGTGTAATAAAAGCTTCTACTGGCTGCAGGGACTGGAGGTACCTCTGGTAGCGGTCTTACAGTGGTCCACTCCTAAACTGCCCTTCACCAATTCGATCTACACTCACTACAGCCTCCCCAGTGTGAGACTGGACCGCCCTCGCTTCATCATGACCGCCAGCTGTCCCAGTTCCGTCAGGGCCCGCGAACATTTCCGGGTGCGATATACTCTTCTCAACAATCTGCAGGACTTCTTGGCGGTCCGACTGGTCTGGACACCTGAAGGTGAGGAAGGGCAAAAAAAAATATAGAGAGTGGGACTGTCACGGTAACAGATTTACAGTACATGGTTTCGTGACCAATAGAATTTACAGTAAGAGTATTAGCGCAATATCTATTGAGATGAAAAACAATATTTTTTTTAGTTCATCTTTAATTTAGTTTATTTGGTGTTTCACTCAAAATACGAGTGTAGGGAGGCAGAGAGAAAGATTTGTAACCATTGCGGCTCTTCAGGCAAATTGTTAAACGAGTGCAATAGCGCCACCTATTGTGTTGGAGTTGAATTACTCATGATGTTATCATTTGAGTAGTATTAACACAGTATCAATAATCGTGATGATGAATACCACTGTACATCATGTATATATTATCAATCGTTTATAACAGAGGCTGGGAACAGAGGAATGTATGCATTGATATATGATTTACAGAAAGAAGCTGCAGCGATACACGCTGTGTTAGTTTAACTAACGCATGTGTTTGAAGAGGGCGGAGTGAGATTTGGTGGATCGTGGTCAACAATAGTGGAAGGCAGCGAAGTGACAAAAGAAGGACACAATGAAAGGTGTTCAAAATAAAAGGATGAGAAAATTCACAGCCACAGGGAGTAAAGTGTTGCAACATTAACAGAAGCAGCTTTTGACAGCAAAAAAAAGGAGTTAAAGAGTCTTTTGTTTATTAAGGGTGTGCGCGGTTAATACTTGTAAATGCTGTGCAGACAGTACAGAGTTTCTTTTAACTTGATTTTCCTGCTGTGTTTGTGGTTTGTGGTGTCTGAGCTAACACCAGGCCTGGCAAGGATATACAAGTGTACACACACATAAAAATATACAGTATGTGTACAGTACGTGTACAGTATAGTGTTTCTGTCTCTGTTCTTTGTTAATGTGTTTGTGTTCTTCACAGCTCGTGGGCTGAAGGAGGATCCCGCAGTAAACGCAGTGGTGTGTCACTCTCCTCTCAGTAACCTGGGTTACTGTCGGAAGGGCAGCACCCTCTCCGTCAGCGTGGCGTTCCAGATACTCCGCGCAGGTCTTTTTGAGGTATAAAATGTGTGTGTGTGTATGGATAAGCTTTGCCTCTAATAAAGGCTTGACGCTAACAAGAAACGTTCCTAGAACATTGGCTAATGTTCTCTAAAAGTTCTCTCAGTTACCAAAGTTTAGTAATGCTTTTTTGAATGTTATTTATTTTATATGTTATTTAAAATGTTATTGTTAACATTTTAAAAACATTAGAATTAAACAAATGTTTGAATAATGTTTTTTGAAAAACAGACGTTTTGAACGTTTTTAACATATTTAACGGAAACATTAGTAAAACATTCTTACGACCTAAAATTTGTAAGCTGGGTGACTTATTGTGCACATCTAAACACATTCTGTCTTGGGTCTTTAAGTTAAGTCAGCACATGAAGTTAAAGCTGCAGTTCACTGCGTCTGTCTCCAACCCTCCTCCTGATGCCCGTCCACTGTCCCGCAAGAACAGCCCGTCCAGCCCAGCGGTCCGAGACATTCTGGACCGACATCAGGCCAGTCTGAGTCTGGGCCGTTCTCAGTCCTTCTCGCACCAGCAACCGTCCAAGTTCCACCTCACAAGGTAAAGCTGCGCTTGCGGTAAACCTGCAGAGTTGCAGTAAATGCGCTCATTCGCAGGTCCTCGCGCATGGCACGTTCATTTCACATTCACACAGCTGAATTGAACATTCTCACTGACACACAGATAGAAACACACACACACTGGCAAGCTAACGGCCATTGTGTTTTACCCAAATATAATGATGTCATTACTTACTCATTCATGTCTGTCTAAACCCATATGCTGCTTTTGTCAGTGTCTCCTTCACCATGTGTTTTAAGCAGCACTGATTAGTGTGTGTGTGTGTGTGTGTCCTGGTATTCATGTTATGGAACCAAATGTCCCTACAAGTAGTGGTAGTAGTTACATTTTTTGTATACCTTGTGTGAAAATTTCTTAGGTATTCATAAGAAAACAAGCTTATAAATCATACAGAATGATCTAATTATAGCAAAACGTTTTCTGTAACCCTGGTTTGGGGTAGGGTTAATGTAGGAGGATAGAATATACAGTAGTATAGAATACAATATAGAATGTACAGTACTGTGTACAGTACTGTACAAGTATAAAAAACATTTCATCTATGGAAAGTCCTCATAAATCATGTATGTCAATGTATGTGTGTGTTATTCACAGGACAGGCAGTGTTATGGAGCGCAGGGCCATCACCCCTCCTGTGGGCTCTCCTGTTGGTCGACCGCTGTACCTTCCTCCGGACCGGAACATTCTGTCTCTCGACAAAATTGCCAAGCGTGAGTGCAAAGTGCTGGTACTGGATCCACACCCCTGAATCCCACACACATGCGGATGTTCTGAAACCGTATCACGAAGTAGCGTAAACCATCATATATCCTCTGTGTTTACCCTTCAATACCGTTTGGTCTAACTGTCCCTTTAACCTGCGTTAACATCATTTTGGAGCAAAATATGTGAAGCTGACATTCTGTTATAAAAAATGAAAAACATACAGGTCGCAGGGTTTATTTAAATCACACTGAAGTCGTGCGTTGAAGTTTGTACTTGTTAAAAATCGTAACTTGAATCGCTTACAAATGTGTTGATGGCTTTTAAAGAGAGAAAGGAAGATGGTTTGGCCGCTGTTTCTCTCTTTGTGTTTGCAACCTAATACTGGATAAATGATCTCAGAACGTCTTGACATTTCAACACTGCCATCATATCCCACACACATTTCATTTCTCATTCGCATTCCAGTCATTGCTTTACTTGTAAAACTGCTTTTATTGTCTTTCTTAATTACTTGAAGGATTGTTTTTAACGTTGTGCCTGTGGGCGACCAGAACCAGCCAATGGGCGGCTGTCCACACTCGGTCCTGGAGGGCCAGAGTCCTGCAGAGTTTAGCTCCAACTTGCCTCCACACACCTGCCTGGAAATTTATAGTCTGCCCAGTAATGCCTTGATTAGCTGGTTCAGGTGTGTTTGATTGGGGTTGGAACTAAACTCTGCAGGACTCCGGCCCTTCAGGAGCAGGACTGAGTATCCCTGATCTAATTAAATCTAGTTTTTAGATGTGTACGTTAATCTGGTTTAGTTGTGTATTTGTCCTGGTAATCCCAGAAGTCATGCTATACTTCACTTTTTGATTTATCTTTAATTCTGTGCATATAGGAGCCATTTTAACTGGTGTTTTAGGTCATTCCAAATCCTGCTTTCCAGGCATGAAGTCTTCTAGTGTCCACTAGTTGATAGTTACATGCAACTAAATAATCTATTTGTGTAAATTACTTTACTTTACAGTCGTAACATATACATTCCTGTTTCTCAAGCATGTTCACGCACAGCCTGTCAATGTCTCAGAGCGAGTCCGTTCTTGAAGTCCGTTCTTGAAGTCCTAAAGATGAGCTTGTGTTATTTATTTATGCTCATCTTTTCACGGCTCTGTGTGTAATACAGGGCATGCGTCTGTAATAGTCGTTAATGGGGGATCATCTTTCTTTTGCCCCACCAAAAAAAAACACCTTTACCGCATCCTGCTAGATTTCAGCTGAGCATCAGGGCAGATTCTGCTTACTCAGTTCTATTGATTTCTGTGCATTGATGTTACACTCTCACACAGAGCTGTAATCCATAACCCCTGCGGCTGTACTGGTAATCAATAATCAACTGACGCAATGCATCGCACTGGTTTTGCATTAATGTGCGTTTGCGCTACTGAGTGCTAAAACTACTGAAGAAATCCTGAGACTGATTCAATTTTAGAGTAGCTCTGGAATAAGCTCTTGAATGTTCAGAACGTCTGTTCGGTTGTGAAGAAAATAACACGCCGACACGTCGCAGAATGTGACCGTCATAAACCTGATGCCAACGATATGCAGAGGTTGTGTTTGAATGTTTTAATTTAATTGTGGAATTCTCAATCGTTTTTGCTTGTACTATCCATATTTGCATCCTGGTCAGTTTGTTTGTGTAATTGTTCCTATTTTAAGATAAAAACTTGTGAAGAAAACCTTCTTGATGCATTTAGACTGTGTATTGCAGAGTAAGTTCATAAATTATTTGACTTTATCTCATTTTATTTCTTTACTTCATTGCGGGGCATCAGGTAATTAATTTTTTTTTGTAAGAGAACTCGAGCGGTCATGTTTATTTTTTGTGTTTGCACTTTATTTACATATTCATAACTTATTGTTTTTCAAAAAAGGAGGCATGTTCTGGTTACTGGATAATTTGTTGTTCTAGTTTGTTAAAAACCTCAGAATCTTGACAAATTACTAACGGAATATTGTAATTGACATTTCCTGTAAAATTTCCTGCTTGTCTTGGAAAAGCTGTAACCATTGGATTCCACTTCTCCTATAAAGAGCCTAAGGTTAAAAGATGCGCAACATTTGAGGAACTAGAATAGGACACGGATCCTAGGTCATCCATGACTGATTATCCAATATACGTTTCGTATTAGGCTTGTATTGTATGTGTGGACAATTTCGAATTGCCAAGAAGTGCCAGAAAGCTCTTATGGAGGAATATTCTCTTGGCACTCATCCAGTCAGCTGATGAAGCAGTTTTTATTTTCCTCTGTGTAATGCCTTGAATTACATTGTCTAAAGTCACACGAGTGTTCAGAGTGGAAAAGTGTGAGGTTAATTATTTGATTGTTGCACTTGAACATGTTAAAATAAATGCTATCGGCATCAATTCTCGTCATCTTGTTTTCTTAAATCACAGAAAATACTCTCAGCAGAAAATACTGTTTATTTTTAGATACTTACAGACATTCGATAAATTCATTTATTCCCCCGATCACAGCACAACTTAAAAATTACAAAAAGTTTACAAATAAGTTACTGAACCTAAAACATCTCAACAGAAATTGTGGATTTGCTTGTTACTGCACATACTCCCAAAAACACATTCAAAGGTCAATAAATATAGACAGTTTCTTGCGTATCAGCAGATCAATGTCAAAAAACAGCTTTAGAATGTGGTTGATCTGATCACATCATTGTCTGTCTGCTTCCTTTTATCGGAATCCATGTTTACGTAGGGATGATCTGTGGACAAATGTAGACGCACCATGAATATCCTGTACATTTCCTGTACATTCTTACAATAGCGGGAATTGATGATTGTTACGTTTATTACATTTGTTCTGCACTCACTTCACACAGTTATCTAAAACTAAACTATTTAATTCTCTTAAGATGTTGCAGTACAGCTGAGTATTCATCGTCAAAGACACAGTTCATGTACATCATATACAGATTAAAGGAAAAATAATGACGTACCTGTCTTTTTAAGCTCAAGTTTCTTTGTGCTATAACTCTTGTGTTTGTGGCTGTTCGAAAAAGAACAATATACATTAACATTACAAAAAAATAGCATTATGATTCTAATGTATACTTATAAACATTATACACATTATATAATGTATGCTTGTATATTTTTATTGTGAGATTGTGGCTTTTACCTGCATTTCTTGTAAATGCAAATGGTTGCCGTGATGATCAGGATGATGCCAAGAGGCACAAAAACTCCAATCAAAATAATAGTTGTTTTATCTGTCGAACAACAGACATTAAAAATCATTAGTTCACATTACTAAACGTTTGCAAATGCAAAGATCGTTATTAAGAGCCGTGTATGTGTACTATATCACGCTTGGTTTTTAACTTTAACATTGCAAATTACCATTTTTTTTCACTAGTACACATTAAATTTGCAAAACAATGAAAAATAAATTGAAGCCAAATGTTTTATGTCGAAAACACCACAAAAAACAAGTCCTTTTAAGTCACAGATTTGATAAATTTTGGATGAATTTCATCAGAATGCTTTACTGTAATGAGAATAAATACAGTTTAAGCATTTTATGATACATTTTACAGAACATAATCTGAATCTGGTCAATTCAGAATCACTAACCTAAACCTTCCTTAGACGAGGTTTTAAAGATCTCACAATCTTTGCCCTCAAATCCTTCAGCACATTGGCAGGTGTACCCATCTGATGTCTCTACACAGGTTCCATCATTCAGACAGGGCGAGCTTAGACACGGGCTCACTGAGAGAGAGAGAGAGAAATACAGATCAGATCTGAATATTTTATACATAAGGCAGTCACAAAACATCCTATCCTGTACTATAATCTATAGTGTACGAAAGGAGTTCCACACACAAGGTTTTTGTACCGTATTTAGATTTTTCCTATTTACATAATATTCCTATAAAGTTCTAATAACCAAGAATAACGTTAATACAAAGTCTAAAAATGGACATTTTGAAGTTCCATTAACGTTTTTTTAACTTATTGAAACGTTAGGGAAACATTCTTAACAATCTTAGTGTGATACCTCAACCTAAAACGGTTAGCTGAGGTATCACACTCACTATGGAATTTTATTACAATTAAAATAACGGCCAGATTGCGGTAACAGTCATGACGGAGGACTCACATTTATAACAGTCTCGTTTGGTGTCAAACACAGTGCAGATCTCCATGTCCCCACAGCCCTTCAGTTGACACACAGCACCAGTGGCGGTACATTCACAACTCTGTGAACAATCCTCAGTCACAAACGTCTCCTTCAGCTGTGTGTGGAGGAGAAAGATGATCAGCACATTGTCTTCTCACATTCTGCTCTGTAATTCATCTGATGTCATGTCTTCTGATCTGTAGTGTCGTATACGCATCAAAACTGTTCCTGTAGCTCAACTGGTAGAGCATTGCATTAGCAGCGCAAAGTTTGTGGGTTCGATTCTCAAGGAACACACATATATAACTCGAATGTGCTGTAAGTTGTTTTGGATTAAAGCGTCTTTCAAACGCATAAATGTAAATCGAATGTGAATCAAAATTAGGCATTTGGGAGACTTACAGTGAAATAGCGACCCAGGTAAGTGCACCCGCACTGGCTGAAAGGCACACAGTCTGTGTCACTCAGAGCAAAGCCAGGGTGGCACTGACATCCCTCCACACATTCCGTCTGCTCACACTCTGAAGAAGCAGCCAGGTCTGCGCAGGACGCCGGGCATGCTGTCATACAGCTGCTGTAGTTGCTGTTGGGCCCACATTCCAGAGCTGAAGACACATCCAATCAGAAATCAGGCCCAGTATAATGAGCATTATTGCAGTTCATTTTTTATTTACGTTTAGTTTCATTTTCAGTTCAAAGTGGATAAGCCCAAGTAAAGTACTAAATACATTTGTGTACATTATGTTATTATTGTTACGTAAATGACCGCAAGTTTGTCGTACCGCAACCGAGCTGTTGTCGCCACGGCCCCAGTTGGACACCTTGATCCTGGCAAGCGCGAGCGTAGACGGCATAATTTTCACAGCGCAGCACTTGACTGCCCTGCTCAGCGCACAGGTCAAACACACAGTCCCTGCAAAACACAAACAGCACGTGATGAAGCACTGAGCACCTCCAACCGCAACGCCCGCAGTCACTCGCTACACACATGATCTCATTCCCAGCTTACATGATACTCTCCCTCATAATCAGACACATCAGATACATTCTTGAGAGGTTAACACATACTGAACACACACCCTCACACACACATTACTCACTCCTGGAACACATCTGGAGAAATCTGGGCATTGCAGGCAGCGAAAGGACCCACGGGGTCACTGAGGGCCCCACACTGCTTATTCCCGTTCAGCTCAGCCAGCTGAGCGTCAGTGCAGCCCGTCGTCTCAAAGCCTGAATCTGGATCGGCCTGAACTTCACGCCTAAACAGTAGAAAAGAACAAGGATTTAGGGGTGGGACCTGGCCACACTGATTTAGGTTACTTTAAGCTTTAAAACACGTTATAGAACAACATCTTTAAACTTGGCACAAATGCAGTTGAATTGTTTGTTGATTATTACAGTTATTACAGTTGATTGACAGTATTACATTGACAGTATTTTGATGAAACAACTATTACTTATAATTTGCAGAAAACATTAATAATAAGGATATTATTAATAATATTAAGTTGATAATAATAAGCACTTACTTGTGCAGATGCACAACCTTTGGAAGGGGTGTGGTGTGAATACTCAGGCCTGCTTTATCATTTACTCTCCAGCTGTCTCCAAACTCATTCAGGTTGCGTGCAGTTGTTCCGTCTGGTTTTGTGTATTCATTATTGGAGCGTCCGTCATAATTGCCACACAAACCAAGCACGCGAGATTTGTACACACTGGGCAGAGTCACCACTTTGAGGGATTGAAACAGAGAGAGTTTTATTATTTCTGCCCTTCAGGGAATAATAATAATTCAGAAAAACAGGAAACGCTCTCTCGAAGTTATCAAAAACATTCTTGTGGTAACTTTAGTAGAACGTTTAATTTGTTATATATCATATATCAAAAATGTTATTCTTAAGTTGTTAGTTGAACAAGTAGAAACATTATAGATTAAAAATAAATGTTCACATAAGATTTTTTTGTAACTGAGCAAATAAGGTAATTCAACATCTTAAAACCTGAACATTTTGAACATTCCTAGAACTTCCAAATTAACACATTTTTGTTACTTAATAGCAATGTTATGGAAACATTCTCACAGCCTAACCTCACAACCTGGGATATTACTGAGTTTACTGCAACATGTCCTGTTTTGATTTCTTTTATGCTAGCGATCATGTCTTACCTCCTTGGGTATGGCCGTCAAAACGCACAGAAAGGCCAAAGTCAGTGGTGAGCATGACAAACTGAGACTTTGTTTTTATGCTGACTCCCTGTATAGGACTGTAGGGTGGAGAAATTTTCTCGCCATTTACCTGATGGAGAATAACAAAGCAAAATATTCAGACTGCAGACTGCGTAAAAAATTACATTTTGAAAACACAGCGCCTATGTGCCAGCTGAACCACAATAAATAGCACTTCGAAAAGACGGGCAATTTCACCATGTGTGTTGCACAAATATGGAGCAAAGGGTTTCAGGTCTGTTAAACAGAACCGTTAAGATATCCTAGCAAACAAGAAATGTTATCAGAGCATTGGCTAATGTTCCCTCAAAGGTCTTACAAAGTTATCAGAAACATTCTTGCCGTAATGTGACGAATGTTATTCTTTAATTACTAGTGGAACATGTTAAAACTTTCCTAAAAGCTTAAATACATTTTAATAAACAAGCAATAACGTTAAAACAACATCTAAAACACTGGACATTGTTGGAACATTCAAATATTTTTTACAATAACATTTTTAACGTTTTTGTCACATAACGGTAATGTTACGAAAACATTCTTACAACCTAAAATTGTTAGCTGGGGTACTAGTCACATGATTCTCTCACCAGCACTTTCTTCTTCTGCAGTATGCGGACACTGATGCCATACACATCCACGTAGACCTCATGCAGCAGAGACACCCGACTGAGGCCTCCCTGCCGCTGGTTTTTGCCGCGGACAGTGAAGGGCGTGAGGGAGCTTGGCAGATTGTGGCTTTGGATTAATACATAAGTGTACGGTCCCTGGTAATGATGATTGAATTTGTCAAAGGTGCGGTAATGAGGGTCTCCAGCAATACTGCAGTCGTCGAATTCTAGGAGAAAAAAAGAGATTCTGAGTTAGATCATTCATAAATGTTTTCCCAGCTAACAAGGCTGTACAAATGTTTCCTTAACATTTCCATTAAGTAACAAAAACGTTAAACATGTTACACCCCTTTAAACAACGCAAAAGAAATGTGTAAGACATTTAAATGTTTAAATTGTGTTATGCTTTTGCTGGCTAATATTAGCTATATATGTATAGCTATATATATATATATATATATATATATATATATACTCACTCTCAGGTTTGCAGTATCTGTCTCCATCGTTATCCAGAGTGCAGATGGAGCTGTCGTCGCATTCAAACGGCTTGCAGGACAGCACTCCTCCAAGGCCGCAGCTGCATTTCTGATTGCAGTGCTCTGTTAGCCATGAATCTCCCACCTGAAACAGACAACTGGCCTCCATTACTGCAGTGTATTGCTTTGAAACGATATGAGAACTCAGGAACAGATTGCACACACTTTGACAGAGCTAAAAGACAACGCTTATGTTTACACTGGGGAACGTTTACGCACATCATGATATTCTCCGTCGCCGTCCACACATCCGCAGTTTGAGAGTGGAACACATTTGCCGTCACTTAACACGAAACCTGCATCGCACTGGCAGCCTTCTACGCAGCTGTTGGGCGGCAGTGGGCAGAATATGGGGAAAAGGTCTGCGCAGGTGGGCGGACATGGCACTGTGCAGTCAGAGTAGTGACTGTTTGGAGGGCAGGGAAGAGCTGCACGTGGAAACACACAAAGGAACGAGTTTGCGTTGATTCTCATTTATAAACATTCATTTTATCAACAACACGTTTGCGTTTCTCCTATATCTTATACAACCATCATACACACACTCGCGTTTACGTATCGATCTAAATGGGGACGTTCCATAGACTTCTACCGTTTTAACACACAGCTAGTTATAAACCTAACCATAGCCCACACTCTAACCCTAACAGACACTTTTCTGCACTTTTACAATAAGAACTTTATTTACGATATTTTTATAGTGTTTTTACAAATGAGCATGTCCCCAAAAAGAAGTTTTGCTCCGAGTTTTTGCTGATTTTTAGGTACAAATTTGTCCCCAGTATGTGGTTAAGTCACACACACACACACACACACACACACACGCATATAAAACCATCACAGCAGGATTATTCAGTGTCATGTCACCGGCTCCTCCCATCACTTTCAGCTCCTTGACTTACGACAGAAGGTGTTATTCCTCCAGCTGATGGTGACTCCGGCGCTCTGACAGGCCTGTGCGTAAGCCTCCACATTATCACACAGAGTGGACTGCATGCCGTTGTATTCACACATGTCATAGACGCAGTTGTGCAGGAAAGCCTCTGGAGGGATGAGAGAGTGGCAGGGCTTGAAGCGGTCCGACAGGATGGGCTCTGCACACTGGGACCGGTACACTTCTTCTTCATCCTTATCACAGTTGGGTTTGAGATCAGGTCGTGGGTCGGGCTGGCAGCTGTGGTTGAAGAAAAGAGAAGGTGGAACAAATGAAGATAGCCCGGCTAACAGAGAACGTTCTCAGAACGTTCTCAGAACATTCGAAACAAGTTATCAAAAAGTAACATAAGTAGAAAGTTTGTTCTGTATATAATGTTAAGTAATGTTGAAACATTATATACAGTATATATATATTGTTAATACAACATCTAAAAATTTTTCCTTTTTAACATTCCTAGAACTTTCAAAATAAGATTTTAAACGTTTTTGTTACTTTATTTTTGTAACACTAAATGTTTTTACAAATTGTTCTAAAAACGTTTTTTTGCCGCGATCACTCATCATAAATGCATCGATCCATCTGGGCATCACATTTATGTTAATAGGTGGGTGAAGCAACTTATAATGCATTCAAAGTATACACTTAATCAGTGTGTGTTTTTCTGGGCATCGAACCCATGACCCTGGAACTGCTACTCCCATGCTCTACCAGCTGAGCTACGGAAACATGTTCTCTTTTTATTTTAAACCTGGTTGACACTGGACTATTTTAGACACTGGATTTATTTTTTGGTACTCACCCAGGATCGCTGTCTCCCTCCGCCTTCCAGCTGTCCCCGAGCTCTGTGACATTTGTGGCCGGTTTGCCGTTGGGCATCAAGTTATCGTCAGCAAAATCTCCATTGTAGTTGCCACACATGCCGCACACCTGTAGTGAAGAGACAGGAAGTGAAGAGACAGGAAGTGAAGAGACAGGAAGTGAAGAGACAGGAAGTGAAGAGACAGGAAGTGAAGAGACAGGTAAAATGTTTAAACGTTATGAATTCAGGGGCTGAATGTGTGTTTGTGGGAATTACCCTAAATGCATTTGAGCAGCAGAAAAAAGAGATTGTCTGGTTTATTGCTCAAATTCCGAATAAGCATAAAAAATCAGAACACAGAAATCCAATACCTTGTTGAAATAGTCTCCAGGCACTGTAATCTCAATATGATGAACTCCATCAAACTTCACGATCAGACCAAAGTCAGTGTCCAGTACGATGTTTACTCCACTGCTAAACACGTGCGCCTTGGCTTCTGTGATGTCATAGGGTGTCTTTATCCTGCGTTCGTTAAGCTAGTCGGGGTGAACAAAAGAAACAAGAGTAAAGAGCAAAGATTTGTCTTTCTATTTTACTGATTACATATACAGAACTCTTATCGGAGAGCATTTTTAAATACAGAATTTCATCTTCTGCTTGTCCTGGGCTCTTACCAACACTCTGCCGCTCTTGCTGAGAGTGATGTTGGCCGTGGGCAGATAGATGGTCACCGAGCGAACGTACGCTGCTTCTGGCTGGCCACGTTCTTCGTTCTTTGCAACAATGGTGAAGGGTGTCACCATAGAGCTGTTGCATACTGCCACCAGTGTGTAAGTGCAGGTACCCATGTAAGTGTGCATGATGCCATCGAAAGTGTAGTAGTGAGGATCACCAGCGATGTGACAAATGCCCACTCCTGCACAGAAGAAAGGTCACAAGATTAGATGTATATTTTATATTATCTTTCTCAAACTACAGTTTGTACAAGCAGTGCACATACAAACATGAATTGATAAGGAAAATGATAAAGAAAATGGACTCGTAAAATGCACTGGAAGTTACTTTGGATAAAAGCGTCTTCCAAAGGCATAACTGTAGCAATAACCCGACTAACAGGGTACGTTCTCAGAATGTTGGCGAACGTTCTCACAAAGCTATCAAAATGTTCTTGCAGTAACGGTAGTAAAACATTTTGTATCATTATATATCACATATCCAAATGTTTTTCTTTTGGTTACTTTATGGAAACATTAGGGAGACGTTCTTACAATGTAAAATTGTTAGCTGGGAAGTTACGCAGTTGTAATTGCTGAAGTCTGTACCTGTGTTGACGCAGCCCAGTTGACCTTCATTGACCTTACACTCCTGAGCAGGGCCACACTCCCATGCCTCACACGTCACAGTGTTGAAAGGTGAGCATGTACAGCGCTCTGTGCAGTCAGCTTTGGTGAACCAGCTGTCTCCCACCTGAAAACACACACATTATTATTATTATTATTATAAATACAAAAGGGAAACTTCAGGGGATAAAAAGTTAGGAACCTTTGTATTTGAAATTAGCATAATTAAAGGGGTTCTATTATGCGTTTTCACTTTTTCATCTCTAGTCAGTGTGTAATGTTGCTGTTCAAGCATAAACAATATCTACAAAGTCACAAAGCTTTTTCCTGGGTTTGTGATGTCATGATCCCCAGAATAAACTCCACCCCTTTAATAAACTCACAACATGACTGGACATTTCCGGAAAACACGCATTAGGTTATAAGTGAAATATGTGAAAAATATTGTTGTTTTTGAAAAACAGCATGAACATCAGTCGTAGCACATCCCAAAAACATAATCAAGACTTCAAAATATACATAATGGGACCCCTTCAATTATTGAAACGTCTGAAAACTGATGTTACAATCTCATGAAAAACAAGATCTCACAGGTCTGTAGTTGTTTTCCCTGTCAGTGCAGCCACAGTCGCTGAAGGCCACACACTTGTCCCCACTGAGTACCAAACCAGTGTCACACACACATCCCTCAACACAGGGCTCAGAACAGGTGCCTTCTGATCCGGGGTCCTGACAACTGGCTGGACACGCTGAACCGCACGGCTCATAGTGACTGCCAGCCGGACATTTAATAGCTGGAATGAACACAAAAGATGGAGGAGTGTTCAATGAGGCCGAGGGGAACAAAAGAAAACTGCATGGAAAGAGTGGGAAAAGGATGGACAGAGAAAAAGGCAGGAAACAGAGGGGCTTGGGAATGACAGAGACAAAAGTACAACTCTTTAAAGACATCCATTTGTAAAACAAAGGAGACAAACACTCACTAATTGAATTGGGAGCATTGTTAGCACTACAAAGACTGAGTTTTTAAAGGTTACCAGGATACAATAAATCGCAGGCTTTAAGGAAGGTTTATAGAATCCGTGTGGGACACACACACAGACTTTATACGCTTGATTGGTAACCTAAAAATAAAACAATTATATTCACTAAACCCCGCCCCTAAACCTAATCCCAACACAAACCTGTTGACATTACTAGACAAAGCAAAACCTGTTTCGGATGATTTATGAACCTCTCAAACGAAGTTCAAAGGTCCTCTAGTCATTATTATATATTTGAGGACATTTTCCAAAATGTAGCCCTCGCAAGTATAGTCAAACCTGTACCCTCATACGCACACTCACACGTTTACTTTACGTCCTCATTAAGACAGATAAGATAGAGATGTCCTCATTAAGACAGACAGGAAAGAAATGTCCTCATTAAGAAAGATAAGATAGAAATCTTTATCATTAAGACAGATAAGATAGAAATCTTTATCATTAAGAACAGATAAGATAGAAATCTGTTCTGTTATTGTTTTGTACAGCTAGTTATAAATAAGATAACCTAACCCATACGCTTACCCTAAAAGAAAACTGCAATTTTACAATGATTAAAATGATTTATTGTATTACTATACTACTTACTCATTGTGTTTTTACAAATGGGGATGACCTCAGAGGAAGATTTTGCTGACTTTTGGGTACAAATGTGCCCCCCCACACACACAGAAACACTTACGACAGAAGGTGTTATTTCTCCAGTTTATCGGCACCCCCGCTTGAGCGCACAGGTCAGCATAACTCTCGATAGCTTGGCACAGGGCCACTGCACTTCCTCCAGTGCCACACTGATCAAACACACAGTTCTCAAAGTAAGGACCGGGAGGCACCACTGCGTGACACGGCTCGAAGATTCCTGAGAATGTAAATGAAGAGCAGACCAGGTAGAATGAAACCTCCTGTACAGTTACCCTTTATTTACTCTTTTCTTATTAAATGTGTTTACAGTATTTTCAGGTCATCGGTAATATTCAATTCAAAATATAACCAAAAGATTATAGTCAAAGCCCTAAAATAAATGAATCAGTTATTGCCTTGTTAGAGAAACAGATGATGTTGATTCAATGGGTATAAGCTAATATCTCTCTAAAGAACGAATAATCCAACCTCAATGTGAAATGATTAAACAGGAAAAGTAAACAAAAAAAGATTCTTTGTTATTTCCTTTGTTATTCTTTGTAATTTTGGAATTATATGTGAAAAACAAAACAATTAAATAAACAGACCTTATGACACTTTTTTTTAAAGAAATTAAGCTAAGGCCACAAAACTGAAGCACTTTAATTGATCTGTGTATCTGTATGTTTAATTTTTGAACGTCGAGTCTTACCGTTGGTGTCAGTGATCATGCCACAGCTAGTAGGTTTCTGAGCCTCACTCTGGATTTTATCATCACATTCAATGTTTCCGCCACCATGAGAACAACTGTGGAGGAGAAGAGCAGACATGATCCTCAACTGTAAAACTGTCCTTTATTCTTTTTTTAACTCGCACTCTTCCAAAACATTTCATTCTGTTTTGTTACGGCAGGGTAGGCGATGCTTGTTAAAAGATCTCTTCACAACCCGATAGCAATCACTAGGTTTTATATATATTTATAGTTTCTTTGGAAGGCACAGGACCATAAAATGTTTTAAAATGAATTATTGCAATATATAGGATAGGATGACCTACTTGCCTGTCAAACTATGTATGCGTTTAAGTGTTGGAGGAGGCGTGGCTCCCGCTCTAAAGGGAGGGCGGGACCTTATGCTTTCAAAGCTAGCTTGCTAATGCTAGCCTCTCAAAAACAGCATACCGTACCTTTAAAGTGAATGTTCTTTCACTTACTCAGGTCTGTCATCCGGCACCTGCCAGCTTTCTCCAAGCTCATTGGTGCTGTCTGTAGGTTTGCCATCTGATTTGATGTTGTCATCATTGGGATTACCATTATAGTTTCCTATCATACATAATTGCAGTAGTTAAGATTGATTATGGAAACACTCAGTCAACACTTCTCTTTTAGAGAACCTGTTGACTGGGAATTTGCGGGAAAAATAGAAAAGTTCTTACCACAAAGTCCACATAACAGGCCGCTATAGGAGGAAGGCAGGGTGACATCAGCGTGGTGATTTCCATCAAAACGAACACGCAGTCCAAATTCTGTGTTGAGCACCACAAACTTGCCACTTAGGAAGATCTTAACTCCATTAGGAAGTGTGACAGGCACAGTGACCTGAACACCATTCACCTTCAAGAAGTTCAAAGAAGTCCAGCCTGTGAATTTTCTCTCGTCTAATCTTCTCTAATCTGATAAACAGCTCTAACAGATCTCAGACGTGGCTCTTACCTGAACTTTGCGTCCCTTGCCCAGAATGACCTTCATGCCGTGGACATTGATGATAACAGATCTCACGTAAGACACCTTCTTATTATTGTCTCTGTGCTCGTTCTGTGTCTCCACAGAGAAGTACGGCAAGCCGGAGGTCTCATTGCAAGGTTTAGTGAAAGTGTAGGAGCAGGAGCCCATAAAATGGTGCACTTTCTTATCAAAGGAAACGTAATGAGGGTCAGTAGAGACTGAACAAATTCCTGTATCTAAATGAAAAACAGAAAGATAAAATACACACAGATTAGTCGTGCTGTTAGAAGTGTCCAACAAGAATTGACTTGATGTACCCAGCTAACAATGTTAGGTTGTAAGAACATTTTCCAGTTTCATCCAGATGTTGTATTAACATTATTGCTTCACTATAGGAACATTATTTGAATATTTTTTAATTCTGTAACTTTTATAAACTTTCCACTAACAACTTAAAGATAATGCTTTTGCTGTAACGTTACAAAACGTTACAGCAATAAAGCTTTTTTGATAACATTCTACCTTGTTAGCTGGGTAAACAGATGTCCTTAAGAAATGTAAGAAGTTAGTACTAAATTTTTACCGAGAGGTTTGCAGCCATAATCTCCATCCTGAAGTTGGCAGATCTCATTGGGCAGACAGCTGGTGTTGTGACACTGAATAGTTCCTCCACCCTCACATGTGCACTTCTGCATACATCCCTCCAGATACCAGCTCTCATTCACCTAAAAGTCCACAGTGAGGACAATAAGTCATCCGAATAAAGGAAAAAGAAATGGATTTTTGGAAGGTTTTTAACTCA
>JAZGTJ010000870.1:0-74384 GCA_036877575.1 Botia almorhae | reverse complement strand
TTTGCAAATCTCATTGTGACTAACTTTATGATGACTACATGGACCTCAGCAGGAGTTGGACCTGGAGGTTTTGGTAGTTCTGGGATTGCAGGAGCACCTCTGAGTCCAAGGTAAAATGACCATTGATTCTTTTCATTCCATAAATTATGGAAGTTTATGTCAAAACTAGAGCTTATGGTAAAAACGCCTTATGTTTTGTGTTTGTCAGATACACTTTTGGCTCTGCCCTGTTTGTTGGTTGGGTAGGCGGGGGTCTTTTAGTGGTGGGTGGGGTTTTGATGTGTGTATCTTATCGAGCGATGATGCCTGAGAAACAAAGGTAAGCTACAGAAAAACTGATCAACATTATTAACATTAATTAACATTCAACATAGTTTATCCTTTACCATCAAATTCTTGCATTTGAATGATAACAAACTACATGTAACTTGTTTCAGATATGAGACTGCAGCTTATAAAGCAGCGACTTACAGGTCCGAAGGCCAATCCAAAAACTACAATGACTCCTACAGAGCTCAGAGTACAGTTGTAGCCACCAACCAAAAATATGGTTATGTTTAAAGGTTTTTAAAAGCTTAAAATGCCAGCTTTGTATGTTTTATCTTTGACACTTTAAATGCTTGTCAATAAAATTAAGATAATTAAACAAAGTACAGTATTATTACTTTTATATTAGGTTGTGTATGTTCACTATTCATCTTTATAATTTTTGTACTTATGTTTTATCATATTTTTACCAAAACCAATGCTTATAAATAAAAGTTTCCATCATTATAGAAACTAACTATGCATTTATTGCCCAAAATATGTCTCATGGCTCATTGATACTTTTGAATATCAAAATTGTCATGTTTGCTTGTTTGTCCACCATTTTGAATTGTAGTTTTGTTCTTGTCTAGTACTAGTTCTCTCCCTGTGACCCCTCTTTTATTATCCACCTGTGTCCTGTTAGCACTGATTAGTCTGTCTAATTAAACCAGTGTTGCTTGTGTTTATGGTTCAGTGTTGTTTCTCTGTTGATGTTTTGTAAATTGTTAATATTGCTTTTAGCATAATGATCTGAAATACCTCATACCCTTGCCATATAAAACTTTACCTTCATCTAAGTGCCATCTCCATGTAAGATGGAACGGCATATCTTGCTTAATATGTATAAAATACCTGTCTCAATGTCTCATAGCCTCATAGTACAAACTGTTTTAGTATGCAGTCTGAATACATTTCCCTGTTATAGACAACTGAGAGAGGTATGAGCCTTCACACACAATAACAGTTATTTCTGATGCATGTTCATTTATTCAAGGAGTTGTTATAAAATATAAAGTTATCATTAGTTCAGCCAACGTTATATTCACAATCCAACTATATCCTAAGTATCCCTAATTAGTTTTATAAACATTCACCTTATAATGAATATAAATTTGCAATACCACATATTCTGTTTTCCGTGTTTTTTCTGTTTTATTTTCCATTATATGTAAAGCTGCTTTGAAGCAATGCAAAATGGTAAAAAAGGGCTATATAAATTAAATTGAATGTTATGTGTCATTTGTTTCCTGCCTTGTGGTCGCTGTTTTAGTGGATTATTTTTAAAGGCTCTATTTTTAGGATTCAGCTTCCCTTGTTTCTACCTTCCCACACTAATGAAAACATATGCAATAACAAATACTTATTTTATTTATATGAAGTTTTAAATGTCAAACTTGTAACAACAACAAAAATAATTTTTTAAACCCAAATACTACTCACATAACAATGCCTTAAAAATGCCTTATTGAAAAACAGAAAACCAACAAAAAAAATTTTGCCCTGTAAGTTGGTGCACTTTTCTTTTTTGTGGGGACACTTATTTCTATATCAAAAAAGGCCTTAAAAGTTTTAAAGTTTTTTTTAACATTGTTTTTGTTCTTGTGCCAGCATATTCCCTATGAGTAACATGTATTTTTGATTGCTAACGACAGGGCACATCACATTTCACCACGCTCCTGCCCTGCTGGCTGCAGAACTCCACATGCTAGTCCCTGAGGTCCTGACCACTTCTGAACTCCTGCGATCTCCTGCAGGCTGGGCTGTAAGCTCCTCAATGGAAGACAGCTCCAGATCACTCTCCTCATCAGACAGCTAGAACACATATATAACAAATATCAAAATCAAATTAAATTACTGGTATGATCAATGAAATATCAAATTATTATTTTGAGAGATTGTGCCATTTTTTTACCGCTCGCTGTTTTACAATAGTGGGGCGAGAGGAGGGGCTGGAGGCTGGTGGCAACACTCTAGTCCCACCCACAGGCTTTTTGATTGGTGTGCTGAGTTGTCTTTCCAAACTCATTGTTAGTGTTTGAACAACGGAACCTGCAATCACAAAGCTTTTAATGGCTGTGACATTGCAGTGTTGTTGTTATTAAAACCAATATATTTTGAAAATATATATTTTGAATATATTATGAATATATTTTCACTCACCATGTGGACTGGGTGCTTTGTGGAGTTTGGGTGTGTCTGATCGCTCTGAAAGCTCACTATCTGACCAATCAGGCTCAGCTGTTGGGTTCAGAAGTGAACCTGATTGAACAAGTCGCACTGATGGGGAAGGTTTACCCCGTGAGCTGGTGATATAGGCACTGTCCTCAGCTGATTCATCCTCTGAACTAAAAGGTGGTGTGCTGAAGAGAACAACAAACTCATTCAAAACGTATTGATAAGCCTAAACAAATATTAACTATAGCTAAAAGCTGCTTGGCCCTTCAATGTTGGCGGAATTCTAATCTGTCTTTAAATTTTTATATTTAAAGTTTAGAAGCAGACCTGCTCTTTTTTTGGCGTATTTGTGGAGTTTGATTCTGAGTAGGTGCTTTGGAACGTGGAATGGGTGTTGGAATAAATGTTTCTGGCTGCTGAGTGTTGGTTCTCTCAATGGACAGCTTTGAGCCCTCTCTGGATCTGAGCCTTTTTTCCTTAACTGGGGTTGATTTTTTCTTTCCTCCTATAAACAAATATGTGTGTTTGACTGATTCCAGATCAGCAGTGTGGGATCAAACAGAACTGCACATCTTTTTGATTTTTTAAAATGGGTAGTCTAGGAACATGCTTTACCCATAATAACCCATCACAATAACCCATTTGCTTACTCCGTTTTAAAGTGCTAGGTGCTGATTTCCTCTGGCTCTTCTGCAGAACTTTTACTCGCTTTGTGACCTCATGTTCCAGGGTGTCCCTCAGGGTCTGAAGATCCGGGTGCTGTCTGGAGCTCTGGAGCCGCTGACCAGTCAACAGAGCACTCAGACTCTTAAATGTTTGCTTTGAGATGCCCTTGGTACCCTGTCAAAACATCATCAGTTCAACCTCTAAGCAATAGTTCCATTACATCATATAGTTTTGTCTATGTTTCTACCTTCCGCAATCCTATAATCTCCATCTTTTCCTCCAGTGATTCTTCTAGGATGGTTTTAAACGCTTTCACCATTTCTGGGTTTGTTTTGAGGGACTTTGCCATTTGAACTTCACCTGAATCTTCTAGGCCTGGAAGGGCAGACATACATGTTATTGTGTTGTAAGCAAATCAGGGCATGTTTTTAAATATTGATTAATAGATAATACTCAAGTAATACTCAATTTAATTAATGCATTATGTATAATAAGCAACAGCTGACACATACTCTTTTCATCTTCTTTCTCAATTTTCTCAGAAGATTCTTGGGTATTTTGAGAAATTGCTGGAACTATAAAATGAGAAAAAGTTATGCACATGAGTTAAACCGCAGTCTTCATATTCAATTACAATAAAAGACATTTAAATTAAACATTAAACATTTTATTTTATCTAGCAATAAGTTCACTTATGGCAGATCAATTTTTAAATACCTGAGACTGGCGTGACTGACAGCTTTTTAATCTGTGATAAAGCAGCAGTTAGCAAAATGATTTGTGTTCATGAGTTAAGCATCAGCAAAAAACATTAATATAAAGTAATTAGGAAATAATAATCCACTTATTTTGGGAAATTAAAGCTGCATTTTTTTATTGAATTTTTGTATGTTATACTTTCTGTGTTATACTTTCTCATTTTTCAGTTTAATATGTGAAGACAGCTATGAGTTAGCCATTCATAGGCAGACTCTCCTAAAGAGTGTAAACAATGTGGCTCTGAATTAACACTGTTTGTTTGGGCTGGCTGGCATAGCAACTTTGGCTTAAACTCTATATATATATATACTATGCTCATAATACAAAATGATATATATCTATATATATATCTTACTTTCTTCTGGTGTATGTGAGTGTGAAATAAAATCCCACCTTCTCCTCCTGTGACTTAATGAGTCTGTCTTTCTGTTTCAGCTGAGAGGAGAGAGAGACAACCTGCTGCTGGAGCCTCTGAAGACTGGAGCCAGAGTTCTGCTTTGCAGACAGAGCCTTCAGTAGTCTTGCATTCTCAGTCTGAAGCTGTGACAAAGCAAATAACACAGATGCTAAGATGATTTAAACATGTTGCACAGGCAATGGAATACCAGAAAGACTTGCCTCTTCTTTATCCTGTTGGTGTCTGTTTCGTATTTCCTGTAATTTCTTCTTCCATGCGCTTTTCTAAACCAAATAGTGGATGTAAACAATTAAATACACTAAAAGAAATGTGGAAAATAGTGGAAAATGCAACAATTACATATATTTTTTCATTCAAAATGAAACATTTAAAAAGTCATAGCTTTTTATTCCCCCAAAACCCACTTATACTTTTGGTCATGGTTCTCCAACATAAATCACTGCTCCATCTTTAAATAACTTTACCGTCTCGTGGTAGCCTCACGGTTTCTAGATTATCTAATAGACCAGTGACATCTGGTATGTCCAGTACATCTCTATGTACACACAATGAATTATGTACGCACCACGGACACTTGCACAGTTAAGAAAAAAGTTTATATTCATATTTCTGCAATCAAGTGTATTACATATTGCTGTAACAATTAGCATTGCCTGAATTGCTAATAAATGACAGTTTTAAGTTGTCAACAAATTGTTGAGTTTAAATATTTCAGTCAGCTCAATCATTGAAACATTTAGGGTGGTTTCTCACTAAATACAACACTACCGGAATATTTAGATAACAGCAAAACAAGCACTGAATTAAGCTGATACATAACTACAGTAGATAGAACCAGATAGAACAAAAAAATGCAAACAAATCCTATTGTACATCCTATTGTACTGCAATCAAAAAAAGTCTAAAAAAAGTTGGCGCAGTTCAACAACTGCTTACGTAGCTTTTTTTGCAAGTATGGTGGTGTGGTTGGGTTTTGCAAACTTCACAGTAAATTTCTGCAGAAACTCCTGTACTGGACCATGATTGTAGATTTTAGTTATGAAAAACCTGTAGTGGTAAAACTGTAAAAACTCTTACCTTCTGGATCATTTTCTCTTTCAACTCTTGTTCTCTGTTTTCTTGTCTTTCTTTATCGTAGTCCCTTGCTTCTTGTAAACTTACATTTGTAAGTACACCCAACTCTCTGTTTTGCAACTCCAGCAGTTTCTATACATGGAGCAACGGCAAATAAGTAGGTCTGTTTGTTAAATGTTTTAACCCAAATGGTTACATGATGATTAGCTAAATTAATCACGCATTTCAATATGTACTCAGAAAAATCCTCAAATGAACATAATTTAAGACATTACATTATTATGTAATATGAGTAAATGATTAAATAGATATCACAAGAAGTGTTTTAGAAGTAAATATAGTGTTTTCTTATTTACTATTTTCATTTTCATATCATTGAACATAAACCAATCTCTGGCCCACAAACCACAATAATCCATTTTGCAATCAAGTTGTCAATCTGTCTGTGATAGGGAAGTTTCAACTGGAAACATTTTTGTATTGATACAAAATGATAAACCTTGATACCCCTGCATTACGTGTCATTCTTTCTAGCCATTTTTAAATGCATCCTGTTTATCTGTGGTATCTGCTCTCAGAAAGAGAGAAATTGTTATTTTTATGGAACGCATTATACTAAATTAAAATGTTATATTGACCTACTATATACAATATAATTAAAATAAAATTGAACTAATTTGTCATACATCTAAAAGTAACATGTAATGTTCAACAACAGAGCATCTGTCTCCATCTGTTGGTGACAGTTTGGAAGGCCGGCATACTCACAGCCTCTATGGATGAGCTTTTGCTAGCCATGTCTTTCGACTCCTGCAGAAACAGTTGCCTTATATCCCCAATTTCCTGCTGAAATTTTCTTCTCTCGTCCTCCTTCCATCTTTCCAGGGCCTCCTTCTCTAACTGCGCTCTTCTACGCTGCTCCTCTTCCTCCTTGGACAATTAGGAATAAAAGAATAATACTAATTTCATGAACAATATAATTATTATAATTAACTAAATACAGACTGCAGTTAAACAGTTAATTCTGTAGCCTATTTACATAACCTTATTTTCAATAATTTAGGCAACAAACCAAAAAAGCATACTGTTGAAAAAGAGTGAGATTAAGCAGCACAGCATTGAAGAGTATCTTTAAATGTTAATTATACTTTAAAGATTTTAAGTATCCAAAACCACTTGCACAGTATACTTTTCAATTATGTAATTACATTATCACAAATGTTTTCAAGTTTTTGTAAATTCAGAGAAATTAGTAGTGTACCGTCCCAGGTCACTTGCCGCATGTCAATGACATAATATCTGTGTTATGCCAGGTTTCCGCTTGTACTGTTGTAGAAACAATGGCAACACATGTGGACAAATGCAGAAGTAGTGGCTGTACCGAACGCCACTCTGTTGTTGTTTTATTGCTCACTATGGACTACGATTATTACCTTTTACGGCAGGTTCTGTGTATTATGTGTGAGTAATGCTAATGTAACTATACAGTTAATATTGCACTTGGTTTGTACTTTGGTAATTAATGCTGGTAATCAAGTCCGGTGAACAAGTCTATAGCAGCGTAATACAGTATGTGTTACACATAAATATTAAGCCTTTTAATGCGATTGTTTTTAATGCGTAAAACTGTGCTGCGCTAACCCACCAATTCATTTTACATATAAAGTCACATATCAGTAATAATTTAGCATTAAGCTTTATGTTCATTTACATATTGTGCCTTTAACGCAATGATTGGTTTTATAAAAAGACAGTAGTCTGATTTATATGTAAAGAAATTATGTAATTTGTAAAAAGTAAAAAGACCAAAATTGTTTTACCTCAACATCTTAGATTCTACCCAAGCAAATTTTTGCATGTTGTTTTGCGTTGCAGCAGTTTGCTGTTAGCTTGTTTAATTCGCAACTGCTGTGGACAAAGTCATTTCGGGAAAATGATGGCTGTGGATGCCATGTTTTAACGCTAGCCACTTGAGGTCCTGCTGTTTGTCTATATCATGGCTCTGTTTGCCTTATTGCCCACTGCTTGTCTGAACATTTTATTTTGCCACTTGTGTTCTGTGTGGTACTGGTGGATCACACACATTTGTGACCCTGTCTGTGAAAACCAAACTAAAACCCAGGTTTTTTTTGTGATTTACTGTGTTCTACAAAAAGATCATGCTATTGATGTACACATTTAATGACATTAGTTAGATCAACTGTATTTTTCTTAACGTGTACAACTTTAAACAAGTTAAAGGTTTAAGGGGTTTATCCAGTACAAGCTATTTGTGATGCAGGATCTTGATTCAAATACAAACTCACCTGCTGTCGTCTCAAACTGTCTGTTTCTCGCTCTGCCTGTAGCTGCATCTGTGTTACTCTCAGTCTTTCCTTCAGCTCTTCTATCCCATCTTCCATCTGTTCCACCTGCTTCTTCTTCTGCCTCTCTGAAACACGCACACATAAGCAGTTTTTAATTTGAACAAATGTTGCATGTTGCAATCTGTAACTTTTGTCTTATTGTTATCTCTGTTTCAAACATACATTTGCAGATTACTTACTAAGGTAAATAAAGCCAAATTGACATTTCTCCGGGAAATTAGACCCAAGAGTTTAAACGTTAAAACATTACTATAAGATTATTGTTGCAAATGTTGGTAAGGTTAGAAGATCATTCTGAACACTGATTTGTTGTACTGATGTACTTGCCCAATAACCTTTTTTAATTAAAAAAGCTAGATTTTAACGTTACAGCTTGGACAGCAACTTGGTCACTGGAACATATCTTCAATTAAAATAAGTGTTGGGGCGTTTCCCCTAATTTTAACCAACTGTGCAGCCCAACAATAAAGTAAGGGCAAACTGCAGTAGAAATACAGCAAAATCACAAAATAGTATAGCAGCTGCAGCAATAAAATGCCTGTCATTTGAAATGTTTAAACTTTTGAAACTATTTGAAAGATATTAGTGGGACATGCATTTTCCTACCAACCTGCATCTGTGATTTCTGGATGTCTACGCTGAACATGTGCTTGTAGGTAGGAGTAATTGACAAATGATTTTTCACAGAACTGGCACTGTCACAGGGAAAAGATTGCAAGTGATTTTATTATATTACCAAGCTTCACAATAGGCATGTTCAATTTATGCTTTTTACACAGCATAGACATTTTTAACAGAAAAGACCACCTTGTGATAATTATTAGCGCTGGCCTGTAAGAGTAGCTGTTGAGTGGCAATCATCTTCTTTCGCCGCCGCAGCTCCACCTTGATTTCCTGCATTTTTTTCTCTATTTCTAGTCGTTGATCTCCCTCATGCTGGGCCCGAGAGAGTGCCCCCTGTAGACGCTCCTCCAATCCTGACAGCTGAGCACTCAGGTAGTCCTGACAGTGCAGCAGGTACTCAGTGCTCAGCTGAGACATTCGGAAGAGTTTGATCAAAGATGGGTCAGCAGGCCCACGGCAGTTTGGACACCGCTCACCCTCCACGGCACAGAACGTAACCGTCATAATGAAATCCTGAAGCACACCAACATCCCTCTCCCGTGCAACGTGGTCCACATCGAGGGCAGCAAGACGTCTCCAGTCTATCGGTTCAGTGCGTGAGCGAAACTGAAAGGGCTGAAGTTGGTGTGCTGGGTTCCAGGATGTTGTGATGGGGCGAGTGGGGTAGGGCTCACCAGGGGAAAATTGGCCCAGCATGGTGAAAGGTTTAGGACAAAAATATGAATGGATGTATTGATTTCTAAATAGTGGCTGGGTGGAAAGAGAGAGAACAGGTTGTATTGGTAGTTTAGATGTGCTTTCACATAATGAACATATTGAAAGTACCCACACGCACATAATACACATAGAAACTCTTTTTTGCTCACACTTTTTCCTATTCTTTTAGTGAAGGAATGTATTGTTGTGCCACTACTTTGTTTTTGATCTAAGCATATTTAGTTAACTAAAGTTAACCAGTGTGATTTTTTTTAGATGTCACAATTAGTGTTGTCAAAAATATCTATATTTCGATAAATAACCAATATGCAAGCGTTGTTACAAAGCAGTGCTAACATCCCTAATTTAGCAAAGCACCTGAAAGAACGACACGCGGACCTATATAAAGAGTTTTGACTGCTCTCATTTTAACATTACTGAAATATGAACCAAGATGGCCCAGTATTGTTGCTGATATGAGTGTCCTCATGTCATTCCAGTGAGGTTTGTTTTCGCATGTGATGCACCTTTGCGCATTTGTGTTTACTATAGCGCTCTATCTATGTGCGTTGATCAATGAATTATATGTGAATGCAAAATTGAAATCTGTTCATTATATACATGTTAATGTATTAACCAACATTAATGAACAATGAGCAATACATTTGTTACAGTATTTATTAAACTTTGATAACATTAGTTAATAAAAATTCAATGATACATGTTAGCTCTTGTGGCATTTTTTTTCCCCGTGGTATCGAATACCGATTTTTCAAGGTATTTTTCAAGGTATCGTATCGCAGTTAGGAATTCCAGTATCATGACAACACTAGTCACAATAATTTCTATTATCCCAGCTTAATATGCAAAGACAACTAAGTAAGCTTATTTTTCCCAAAAGCATAAACACAGTGGTGTGGCACTATCAGAACATTGCTGTGTTTGTCTGAGCAACTAACTGTAAGTTTAAGGCGGGACTACCTGTTTGTTTAACCAATGGCAAAGGTTTATGAACTTTAAAAGCAATCAATATTCCATTTGGGGATGTCAATGGGTCAGGCTGGGTGGTTAACATCGACCCTGTTAGGCCCCTGTTAGGCCCACATCTATTTCTCCATTGATGGCCATTCAAAAACAGCCTTGAATTCTGAAAATACGGACAAATCTATTTATTATCATACATCATTATAATAAATGAGTGATTGATACTAATGGTTGGCTTTTAAAAATAAATGTGTAAAATTGTTCAATCGACATTTTTTTCCTGTTTTCTGCCTTAAAGTGAAATGCTTGAGACAGATTGCATATTTCTAGTGTGGCCTGCACAAGCTGAGCAACTGTCCATTGAAATGGAATTACAAAATGGAATTCTTCAGGTGTTTTGGACCTCCTTGGATGACACTATTTGCGCTAAAATAGCTTTACCTTTAAGCAAGCAAACTATATTAATTAATACATAAAAAAGTAATAAATCTTGTATAAAAGTATTATGTTTGTTCCTTTACAAGCTAATTAGTTTATTGTAACCTTCCCAAAAATACACATAAGCTTCACTTGAACATCAGAGACAGAGTCAGACAACATATTCTGAAGGTAAAAGTGTCTTGATGTCAACTCTGCCAACAAATCTTAAATCTGCTGTCAATGGCCATTTGTTAAAATTATTTTCTTTTTAAGGTCTGCTGTTTCAGAGAAAAAAGTTTTGTAAAAAGAAAAAACAATTTGTGTGTTCTTCTATTTAATGTGTAAATTCTATTTAATAAAGAGACTGTAATATGCATTACTGTTGATATTGTTCAGAATAACTGCACAATAACAAACACAGATATTCTAAATGTAAGTTTTGTAATTGAAATTGATAAAAAATGTGCATAATAATAACTGTCAAACACAAATATACATACAAAACAGTTTGGCTGTTTACCTGAAAATGCAGTTGGTAAGGGTTCATTTTGTTCATCTCTGAGTTTACATATCAACAGTAAACTGTCTCTCTGCAGTTTGAACTGTATTGTTCCTCAAACTAAACCCCTCACAATACTGGCTAATAGTAGTACTTCCCCTTGTTTCTAGACAACCAAAGCCACGCCTATAAATCGCAATTTTCACTGACTACATGATCATGATCATACAGGAACATGATTACTTAGGAAAGGATTAGTAATTTTTCCATTATGCTATTGATTGAATGATGTAAGCCCCACTATCAGTATCCTCACCTCTTATCTTTAAAAATTAAGTGATCATTCATGAATATGTGATTTATTGACAGACATTTTATGTGGATTTAAAATTATAATGTTACTTTAAAATAAGAAACATAACCTGTGTTTAGTCCACAGTCGGGATTGTTAGAAGAGTGTTTACATTAGTAAATAGATGGAGATATTGTACAGTGAACGTTATAAAAGAAAGTATTACAGTTTCATAATTACAGACCCTATACGTTATATCGGGGTACAGAAAACGTAACATCACTATACAAAACTATACAAAATCATAATTTAGCTGTTTTAAAGCACAAACATGTTTAAATCATGTAAAATTCGCTTAGAGTCATTAGATACAAAAACAAAAGCTTAATTGTGAAACATATTCATTTGATATTCTTGTTATTTTTGTCTATACTAGTATAGTGATTTTACGTATATCATTAACAGCATAACTATGTAACAGAATATGACATAAGTAAAACACTATAAAGGTTGATCATCAGGTTTACAGTTAGCGATTTTAGAATCATCACGGTTTCCGTCAACAGTTATTTCTTGGATCAAGGTGAAAAGACTCGACATAATACTGACAACAGAGAAAACGAAAGTTGAGTGTTTTACTGCAGCGATTTCAAACACTTACCTCGGTTTCTACCACAACAGGTCAAAACAAAAGTTTATAAGTGAAAGAAAACTGGAGCAATGCATGATGACAGTTTGAACGCAAAGTGTAAAGGGAGAGGTTAACAGCTGGCGACTGTTGCTGATGGGCGGGACTAAGAGAGAAGCGCAATCCTGTCGTCATGGTTACCAATGACTCATGACCTCAGGTGCCACTTATGAGGACACCAAGAAAGAGGGAGTTACCAGGAAATTGATCGTTTTACAAATTAAATCATAACAAACAAATAAACAATACATGTATACATCATCATAGACTTTCAAACGTGAAAATTTGAAAACTCAAATGTCTATAGAACATGTTGATTTGTCCTTTAGGCTCTGTTCTATACTTTTGTCTCTAAAGACTCTCCATTTTACATTATTTCTTTTTTTTCACACGTCTAAATGATATTTTAGATCTTCAGTAGGCCTGTTTTAGTTACATTATTTACCTTATTGGATTTGGTATGTATTGCTGTCATACAATGACAGTTTGTTTCATGTAACCTAGAACTTTAAATGATCGTTTTTAACTATCCATATTAATCTGCAATAAAAAATTTCTATGTAATCATGCAAAGACAACTTCGCCAGGTTAGTTTTTTAAACTGCCACACATTCATGTAAATCAACACCAGATGGCACCACAGTTTAAAAAAATTCCTGCGTATGGGTAGCTGACGCAAGAATCTATAAGAGCTCTTTTACAATGAATGTTTTTTCAAACATGGATTATTAACATATTTTATCTTTACAAAGAAAATAATTACAAATGATCACAATTGTCCAACACCCCATCCACAAGCAATTTGTCCTTATCCAAATTGTATAGCACAATTAAATGGTATTTAAAATGATTTTATATTTAAATACAAATGTAATGTTTAACACATTTTAGGCAAAATTGTAAGATACAGGGTAAAATAAATATGATCTACAAAGCATGAACAAACAACACAAATTATGAACAAACAAGATGGTAAAGGGATAAACCAATTTATCATCTTTCTAGTTCATGATATGATTTGTACACACTATTATACTGTAGTAGACTGTATATTTAGATATTATTTAGATCTTCTAAATCTGTTTTCATGACAGAGTCAAAAAGTGGACTTTTGTTCATTTTACAGATTCCTTTATAGAATGTTTAAATCCTATTCATTCTCTATGCCAAACAGCTTTGGCCATTTCTGGAAAGCCAGTTCATCCTTCACTGTCTGTTTAATGAGGTGCATGACTTGCCTCAAGTGGATAGGTGTTCTCCGTTGTTCAGTTCCCAAGCAGTCCTAACATTCTCAGTGTTAGGGTTAGTAGCCACTTTGTTTTAGTTTGCACTACAGTCCATCAGAATGAGATTTTACTTTACTGTTAACACCATAGAGTCCTATACTCAGGAAAACATTGAAAGATACATAAATATAGATGAGACTGGGGCTGGTTGTCACAGAGAAATTGTCTATTGGATTAAAAGTCTATTGCATAAATGCTTCCTTTCTACAGCAATTAAGAAAGATTTTATAAAAGATTATACATTTGCGGTTGAGGCCAAAGGTCATGTTTTATATTTTATGATAGTATGTTGTCTTTTTTAACTTACCATTAATATTGTTATATTATAATACCATATATTAATTTAGATTGACCAAAACATTGGCTGAACACAGAGGCCTCCAAAAATGTTCTGGTCTTTTTAGAACCATTATCCAATCCTGACCATTCAGAGTGCAGCCCAAAAATAGAAAGATAAAATTTCAACATTTTGGGTTTAAATTGCTTTCAAGAATTTAAAATGCTTCCACATAGAAAAGACTTACAGTTGTTTTACCCTACCTTACCCTTCATTTTATAAACTTGGAGAATGAACCGTTTTCCCACAGGCACTCTCTTAGTTATGTAAAACAATTTTAATAGGAAAAGGCCATGGTGAACTTAAGATGTTCTGTTTTCCCTTAATAAATTAACATTTAGGCCAAAAATGTATTAATAATTACTAGTCTTGCGTAATAGCACAAGAGGTTAATGGATTTCAGGCATGATTAATGCATTTTTAATTAGCAGCTAATATATGTACACACACCAACTTAAAGGATGCCTTTCTGCTGATTAGTGCTGTAATCGTTTTAGGGTTGCCTCCCTCATGCCTTATTTTCTTGAAATCAGCAAAGCTTTTTCAAAGGTTTTCTGCAGATATGCACAGGGGATTTACAGTGATTGAAAAACAATGTGAAAAAAATAGTAGCACATTAAATCATTTAGGAGAATGAAGAATCAACTGAACAGGCCTTGCATCACACATAACAGTTGACTAATCACAAATAATCTTGTGAAAATGAAATAATCTTGATAATGAAATGATCAGTATTAGTATAAGGAAACAAGGTAAATGTAAAGAACATTTTATAATGTAAAGAACCTTTTTCCACAACAAAGAACCTTTTGTGAAACATTAAGGTTCTACAATGTTAAAGATTTTTTTACGGAACCATATAGCCAAAATGGTTCTTCTATGGCATCATGAAGCACCTTTTTTAAGAATGTAAGAAGCAAAAGAGAGCATGAGTAAACAGCTAGATATTATTAAGCCTGAATTGATGATTAATTGAGAAAAACTTCCAGTCCACTGCAAAGAGAAGGGGTGAGAAGGAATGAGAATATTGACTGTACAGATTTTGATTGAATGCAATTGCACTGTGCACAAATTCTTCATCAGAAGGCACACTGGCAGTAAATTAGCAAAATTATATAAGCATAGTTAGTACAATTCATTTACTTTTATAAGACTGTACATTTCATTTATTTCTGAAAATCAAATGCAAACAATTGAATTGTTGTCCGCTTCTGTAGAAGTAATTATTTTAATGTAAAATCACACATTTCAATGTCATTAGAATTATATAAAAAAATGTATGAACCTGAATCAAAATGATTATGGGTGATCACACCATATTTTAACAAAGTTCATCTGTGTTTATTTAAGATCTGCCTGTGTTCAAATGCTTGATTGAATAAATACTAATAATCTTGCTATTATGATAACCAAGGGTCTTTGTTTTGAGAAAATATAAAAATGGTTATAAAAAGATTGGAAATGCTTTGAACATTTCTATGACAAACTGGGAAGTACATTGTAACAAAATGGAAAAACATAATACATCCCAAACCCTACCAAGATTAAGCCATCATATTGAATTAAGTAGGTAGGGGTATTTGTGTCAAAGAATTTTTTTATTAGCCTATTTTTGCTTTTCATTTTGGATACATTAATGATAAATGAAAGGAAAGAATATAAGATACACAATAATGTTTTAATAATATTCAATAATTCAAGAAATCAGAAGCTGGTCCTTTCTGAGCTGAACTCGGTATTGATTTTCTGGAGAAGTGAGGTGGGTGGATTAACAGAGGTTCAAATAGCTGCAAGCTTTTCATAGCTGGAGACTTACTTTAACACAGTAAATAAGCAATGTTAAAAAACTGTGCTTATTTCAAGAAAGACTGAGTGTTTACTTCTGAATTAGGCTGCATGGAAAGAAATCTATACACATTCTTTGCTTTCATGTTTGGAAAATCTGGCAATTGAGAAACTGTGACAAATATCTCCATATCTCCTGTCTATTGGTCAATGAAGATTTTTTTGCTATCTGCTAACATTGATCTAATATTGAAGGCACAAAGATGGTAAACACTTGATGCACTGTACTGTATGTATACTGAGTCTTAAGTCAATTGATTTTGACATTATTCACATAACATAACACTGTTTAACTGTTTAAGTTACTTTTAAAAGTCAGATTTTGTGTTAAGGTTTGTATACCAAAATCAAGATGCTTTCAACAGCATGGACTTCCTCATGAAATGTTTATTCAAACACACTGCAGGTGTCTATTCGTTGCCTACTTCCATACAGCCATTTCTGCCTTATTGAATATTGCATATTGCAGTTTATCTGCCTCATTGTGTGGAAACATTTGGTTCCATTTTAATGGTCACGTAGGCAGATGAAAGACATACATGATGATACCGGCTTGCACATGCTATTTGATAAAGGCTAAGAGGAGTTATTTTAAGCAGCAGATGAATCCAGCTGATTTCATCTGTAGCAATTTCATGCACAGTTGGATTTCCCCACCCCTCTGTGTGGCGTGTTTTGGCAACACAGGAGCCATTGGCACAGCAGAGACAAATCACTGTTGGGCTTAAATCATCTACACATAATCCCCATGGTTAACACTGTAATTTTGGGGTAGAGACAAAAATCTTGTATGCATTTATGCATTTAAATTTATGATGTAGAAATGTGTTGTTCCATTTTAAAGGCTTAAGTAAGAGCTTACAGTCTTACTCAGATTTTTTTATATATATCTTTTAACTGTTCATTGGGCATGGGATAGAAGGAGCTCACTAATAAAAATATTTTCCTGAGCTCTATGAATATGATCAGTTTTAGTAACATTCCTGCTTATGCATGTAAATTGAGGATGCCCTTATAATATTTACTAGAAATGGTTTGTCAGTGTAACCTGGCAGGCACACCACATTTAATTTTTTATAATATTAAAAGTTCTGAACTTAAGGTTAAGAAGATTTGGCATTTAGCAATTAAATACATTATCTTACACAACTTTTTTATATCAATACCTACACAGTGAATTAATGTAGTCCTTGCTGACCAACTCCACACCAAAAGGTGGCGCACTAACCGCCGTCTCTTTTCACATACTTTTATTTCAATCCGCGGAGGAATAAAACAGTGTTGAGTGACGCAGGAGAGCAGTGGCTGGTCGGAGGTGCAAGGATGTGCAGCTACTAAAACCGAACGGTCAGGAGTCCCGAGACAAAATACCACCGACTGCAAACAGATGAGGGATAAGCGGCTAAAATGTCGTGTGCGCACTGATGTACTGTGTTACCATATATGTAACTTTGCTGTGTTGTCTGCGCAAAATTCAGATCATCTGTCCAAAGTCGATGTTACCCCAGGACTGATCCACGCTTCACGTTCAGATTTTACGGCATGATATGTAGATAATTATCCGATACTTTGATGGGGCTCCTGAGGATCATGATGCCACCCAAGTTCCAGCTCCTGGCTGTACTGGCGTTTGGAGTGTCGATGCTGTTTATTGAGAACCAGATTCAAAAGCTGGAAGAGTCTCGGGCAAAGCTGGGTAAGACTGCGGTTGTGTCTTAAATCCTAGTAAGATGCACATTATCTTTGGGCATCATAGGTGCGTTCGAGCACTATATTCTTCACATTTTTGTAGCTATGATGCCCAAATATTCTGTATAGATGGACAGCTCATCGGAGTTTCAGACAGCCGGCTGCTATTCTTTCCTTGTATGTGATAAAACACAACAATGCAAGACATTTGACGCTGATATACAGAGAGTGCATTAGGAAAACCGAATTAGCATTGCAGGGTAAACTTCCTTAAGGTTATATGGCGCTGTATCAATTCTTCTTTCATATATTGGTACAGTTATTGAATAAAGAGAGACGGCAATTAAGCACAGTAACAGTGCATCTGCAATTAAACAATTATACCAATCCAATTTTACTCACCAAGCTGCCTTTGTGTCTAATCACCTAATCTACAGTTGTGCTCATCATGATGCTAAAAATCTATAGAATAGGCAAATAGTTTTTAATACAATTGGTCGACTCGTAAATTTAGAGGTAACGTGTGGACACAAATTGATGCTTCAGTAGGGTTTGTTTTGTGCTTTCCTCTTGTCTTGTGCTGTAGCTGCTGACTTTAGTTAATGCTGAATCCTGGAGAAGCTCAGTGGTCAAGTTAGATGTTGTCTATTATGACCATGCAGTCACGTTTTTACTAACTATATGTATTAAGTTTATAAAACAATTGGCTCTCACTTGGTAAGACACATTTGCAATTTTTTACTATTGGTAAGCAGAGTAGAGGGCAAGTGAAGTCCTGTTTTGTTGTAATACGTGTGGATCATGCTACTATTTCAGTCGCATGCTTGTGTCATTCATTGTGTTTATGAATGTTTTAACATCTAAAGCTTTCTGCTTTTGTTTTATATGGTGCAGTAATAATGCATTGGTAAGCCATATACCTTCAGTATGCCATAATGTTCCGTGTGAATGGCATGAAGCTAGTGTATTTAATCACACACATTCTCTAGTGACCCATGACAGAGGTCTTCTGCAACACAAGTGCATCCACACATTAGTGCAGAACTGCTGAAATGGGCCCATTTGTATAATCTCTTAATGAAAAACAGGCTAGAGAATGGGTTGTGTTCTAGTCAGTGGGCTCATGTGGAAATCACTGAGCATTTATCAGAGTGGAAAACCTCATGTGGACTTTTCTGAAGCGGAAGAACAACAGCTCTATAACCTCCTAGAATTGCATTTGGGTTTTAAGAATGATCGCTTCTGGTCACTGTTGATCCGCTCAAAACATTGAGTGTATAACTGAAGTGAGATTCAGCTCCATTTGTCTGGTAAAGTTTTATGCAGGGCAGTTTTTCTGCACTTTGTTTGTGTTGTCTGATTTCTTAGAAGCCTTAAGTCTGGGGTCACCAACACGGTGCCTGCGGGCACCGGGTCGCCCCCAAGCACCACATGAGTCGCCTGCAGGCCTGTTCTAAAAATAGCACAACTCACTAGTGAGCTGCGTCTAAAATTTAATTTTATTCTGTTGCTATTTTTTTTTAATCACACTTGCATTTATATAGATTTAAAAATGAATAAAAATATCTTAAAAATATGTTTATTATACATGAAGTTTAGATAAGTTTAGGTGAACTCTGACCTACTCTAGTTCAAAGGTCAGTATTGTGCGCGTGACAAAACTTCAGTGCTCGTGGAGCGTAAGCTAGCGAGCGCAGCGAAGATGGGCGCTGAGTGCAGTTTCTTACCCCAAAAACATGGCAGAAAAAGAAAACGTATCACTTTCACAACGAATGGGAGGATTTTTTTTTTTACGACTGAAAGAAACCTGAGTGTGTCATTTGCAGGGTGACTGTTGCGACGGCAAAGCGGCACAATGTGGAGAGACACTTCACAACCTGTCACAAAAGCTACCATGCTATCTACCTACCGGGAAGTGCACTACGGGCTGAGATTAATAGAAATAAAGTGCTGAATATCGATATCTGTTTCCCACATTGTTGTCATTGTTGATCATTATTGTGAGAAATCATTAACGTGATCAGTGTCTTCACATAGATGAGTATCATTAATCATTATTAATAATGTATAACTAAAGGCAAACTGAGCAAATTTGTTATTTCAGAAGAGTGTATCAAACTGGTAGCCCTTCGTATGACTCAGTACCCATGAAGTAGCTCTCAGTTTCAAAAAGGTTGGTGGCCCCTGCCTTAAGTGTAATGTGCTGTCTTGCACAGCTGAAAAATGATGGCTTTTCAGGGCTCGTAAAAATTAAAAATCCCTGGTAGCCTTTCGGGCAGGCACTCTTCCGATTTTGAATCGAATGAATGAACTGAAATGAATTTAAGTAGCCCAAATAAAAAAAATTATTTTGTCTTTCAATGTAGAATATTGTAAAGGAGACAAAACATTTTCAAAACACAAATAACAACAATTGTATAAAATAATCAAGTTACAATCATCAATACAAATATTTGGTTTTAACTGAACTGAAATTTCTATGAACTTATAAAAACAATATAGAACATAATGCAGTCTGTGTCAGATTCTGAATCTGAAATATCAAGTGAAGTCACAGATATGTGGACACATGCCATTCGACGTTGAGGGCACAGCATAACATAACAACCCAACCAAATTTGTGAGAGAATGCAAAAGCATTGCAATATATTTTTCCTCCTTATAAGATAGCCGGACGGGAATGCCGGAAATACATTTTTAGTTGCCCGACTGGATGACACAATAGCCCCGGGAAATTGGTTTTGCGAGCCCTGCTTTTAGATTTTACAACAGCAAGCTTTCTGGAAGGGGCATTTTGGGTATGTAACTTAGGTGCTAAAAGTATAGCCCAGTGCATGGCAGGCCTTTTAAGGTAAGCCTAGCTGCCTACTTTTGTTGAATAATCTGACTATTTGCACTCACAATATGTAATAAGCAAATATATAATGTAATCACACCTGAGCAAAAACATAAGATGACAAGCAGTATTTATGTTGGCATCAACCATCCTGAAACCCTTAAAAATGAATGATTTCATAAACATCCCACTCTCTGTTACCGGTGCAAATGATGCTGTCATTTTTACTATTGAGCTCAGTTTTTATATTATAGATGCAGAAATATTATTAATTCAAGTCCACCAAGAGAGTTAATTGAATTGAAAGAAACGCAACCATTCTAATCCTGTGATTGACATTTGTTGAGGTTTAGAATACGGGGACTGACTAGAGGAGTGAAATCTGATTTGCCCTGTGCAGGCTCTAAATTTATAGACTCTGCACTATGCTTATTAGGTTCTCTCACATGACATGGTTCATTAGAAGATGGAAAACCCTTTGCTTTGCCTCCCACTCCACTAAGTTACAAGCATCACTGTCAAGCCATAAATCTGATGTTCAGATGCTGCCAACGGGCCTTTTGTTGGCTGTGCCATCGATTATACACAACATCACTTTATTCTTATTCCACTACCGGCTTTGCAGGTTCGGAAGAGGAACATGCAGGGAGCTTCATTTAAATTGATTAGAATAGGCTACATCATGGCATTCTCCTAATGTCATCTTATTGGCAAAGACATTAAATAACAGAAAGTCTGAAGTTAATGCAAATAGTTTGCACAGCAAACTAATAGTTTGCATGTCTAATAGTAGTTAGAAATGCGTTAGGAGTAATGAAATAATGCGTAGCTTGCATGCATGATAAATATTGCGAATGAAACTACAGTATATTTGTAAGCAGAAAAAGGGACATGTTTGTGTAAACAGACTTTGTTCTGTACCATTAATAAGCGTCTAGCTTAAGCATTGTTCAGGTCTTTCGGAAAAAAGGTTTCTTCTCTGTTAAGACTCCTCTTAGTGTAGATATTTCTGTTGACATCTTTTGTCATTAGGAAAAAAAGTACACAAATCACTTTTACCAATACACATTGACAAAAAGTTTTCACACTTATCTCTGGGTTATGTTTTTTTAAAACCCTGCTTTTAACCCTGAGTAGCAGCAGCATTCCACAATATATTTTTAAAAGGGTGTTAGCGTCGCTTTAAACTATTGTTGGGTTAAGAAGAAGTGTAAAACTATACAGTGGTAGAATACAGCAGACAGCCAATCATAAATGGTCTTGGCACTTCATTAAATATTAATGCGCTTTGTACAGTCAGAGAAACTTGGGTTGCAAAACAGGTACATCAAAAAAGCCAGACAGACTTACACACTGTAATTTATAAAGATTTATGGAAACAAGCAGTTAATAAAACAGGTTGCTTGCTTGTTGCAAGTTATATTTGTCAATGTTATTTACTTATAAAACTAATGATGTTGATCGGGTGAATAAAAGCATCAACCCAGGGTGCAGAACTGGTGCAGAAATTGCACATTTAAACTTAATATTAAAGTTACTTCCTTTAAACAAGCCAGTTATTTATATTGTTATAATACAAAGAATTGTATCTTTATTAACATTTTGTTAGAAATGTCACTGCGCAATTCAACAGTGAGGTTGTCTGACTGCTAACACATATAGATTGTATGTCCTTGTTAGCTGCTGCTTTATTTCGATGCTGGGAATCTATTGCAGGACTAGGGGACAAAATTGTTAACCATCTGCCCTGGGGTGAGTGGCTGATAGCAGAGCTCTGTAAATTACAGACCTTGCTCTGATGACTGTAAAATGAGTGATTTATTCTGTTTGTCATCACTGCGGCACATCTCAGCTGTTTGCCTAGCATTCATGCTATTCTCTGAGATTTTGAAAGTGGGCTTTGTGTTGTGCAACTAGATGCAGAATATATCTAACCAATCACAATGCAATAACATTAATGTGTGCTTTGGTTTCCTGGCATGTTAACAGACACTGTCAGGCAAAATGATTCTTTGTTTCCTTTCGGATTTAAGAGGTTTTTATTCCTTGTGATTTCCTGAGAAGTTTATTTCATAAAGCTAAATTAAAAAATATTTTTGTAAGCTACATTATGCTGACTGTTGCGGTACTATAATTTGTAATTGCCTATAACATAATTTGGTATTTTTTTTAGTTTCATTTACCTGTGATGACAGTCTTGTTCTAAGATGTATTTGTGTATTTCACAGCACAGGGGATCAGTTGTTTGCTGCTTTTCACAATGGGTGTTTACAGGCGTTTTCCAGGAAATGTAATACATGCAGGGGGCAAATCCATTATCCAGAGATTATTCTGCAACCTGCTGGCAATCCATTGCCATGGGAACTGATAAATTGGTTGAGAAGTTGCCCACACTTTGTTGACCTGTATGAACGCAATTATGTTTCACTAAATGCCTGCTTGAGCCTAATATCACTGACATTTAAAGCCGAGATCCTGCGATCATTTGTCACGTTAGTTTCATAGTTTATTCCTTAACAGGGATGCAGTTTGTCTTTACAGTTAACATACTGGTAAATTACCCATTTAACCCAAAAACATTAATATACAAATATATTTATTTAAAAACAAACATTTAAAATGTTTTAATCTTAATTGTTTATAATCTTTTGTAGAAATATGCCATTAATAACTACTTTGCAGGTAGTTAACTTTACTCCGTCAATGGCCATGTCAGTGCTTACCATATTTGTATTAAATATGGGCATTTTACAGTTGTGAAAATACATTGAAGATATCAACAAGTCCTGATAGAGAGAGCCTTGTTTCTAAAACAGTTATTTATCTTCTGAGGTACATCATATATACAGCATGTTAAAGACAGAAAACATGTATAATTTATGAATATATGCATAAATGTCACAAATTAGTTATAAGGTGGTAATCATGGAGTATGATTTAAGTATTTCTTATGAAAGATGTTGCTGTATTACGAGTATTATTTACTATCAAATGTTTAGTACTAGTTGGCAAAGAAAAAGATAACAGTATTATCATTTCAATATCATGCTTTCAATATTGTCCTAAAATTTAGCTATTGATGTTTAAGAATACAAATTTTGTCAGACACGTCCATTTACCTATAAATTGTGCTACCGAATGGTAAATTACAAACTAGTTTAAAACTAGTATTAAAACTAGTGTGGCACGCTCCATATATTGCATAAATCTGAATTCATCTCTGCATGTGCTGTCAGGACATTTGTCTCCCTATATGCTGCATACAGAGTCTGATATGCTGCAAATAAGAAGTTTTTCATGTCCTAAGTCTGCCAGAGTTTATAAGTGCACATGCAGCTCTACTATGAATAGGAGATCTCCTTGTTCCAAGGTAATGGTTATAGTTACTTATTTTTATTTTTGGAATTATCATCTAAAATACTTTGTACACTCTGTTTCCTACTGTTACAGGAAATCTTTAACTGCTGTTTAGCTGCAGGGAGTTGGACGAGATCCAGAGGTTTAATCCTATCATTTCTTTGATTTACTGTAAGAGTTGTGCCTGGAGTGGTCTGTCTCATTATTGTAGTGATTTGCTCATGAACTGAGTATGGACAGGAACTTGACTTGTTTATCTATGTATGGTATCTGTATGGAGGTGGTCAGTTTTGGTTATGAACAGACCATTGATTGACCATCTTGTTGTGTGCATATCGTATACAATGTAATGTCAGGAGCTGGTTTAAATGTCTGGTTATAATATAATTGACTGAGACTAGTTTTATTTACAGAGTATCAGGCTGCTGGGATGTGCAGTACAGTACTACAGTAAGCAGTTTTGGGTCGTTAGTAGCAAGCAAAGTATTGTTTAGGCACAAAACCACTTTTATACCATTGCACCTTCAATACAAGTCAATAAAATTATAAATTAATTTGGGAATGGCTGCGTTATGGACCACCTTTTCCTGTCTGTCTTGGACCAGACAGGAGGGACTTGTTAACATGTTAGTTACCATTGATGTACCTGAAATATTTCTTTACAGACTCTTGTGTGTCCTCTGTTTGTATAAAGGTGGCAGCAGATATATAAGTTCAATTTATTTGACAAGGCCTTTAGTCCTAAATAAGGCCCTAAATGACAGATTTCTGAGAATAGAATGAATGTCTTGAATGTTTTTAAATGGGTGAAACATGCAGAATTAAGGTCACTTTCCTCCAAAGTAGTTTTTTTTTTCTGTCTCCCAAGATGTGGCTGCCACTGCCCCACTGTTTTTGAATAAATCTCATTTGAAAGTGGGTAGTAGCCACTCGGTGACCAAATGTGAAAGTGGGGAACCCATAGAGGCCAGAGTGGGAAGATTTCAATAGATTTTCCAACTCGCTTCCCTCTCTGTTCCTCCCCTTTATCCAAAAACTGGAATGCTTTATGTTCTGTAGTGGATTACCAGCCCAACCCATGGGTCTCCTTGGCAAAGCTGTGTTTACTGAGGGTAAAGAGGGGAAAAAGGGTACGAATGATTGACAGCTGCCTCTCATTTAGCTGTGAGCTTTGTTTAATTGTGCCACAGAGACTTCTCCGTAATGTAACTCCAAAGACAGCAGCTGTAAGGGAAAGTTTGCCGGGGCCATTGTGACAGAGGGGACCTCTTTATGAACTGGTTTTTGTTTTTCTCCCCTTATTATTACTACTCCCCTTATTATTATTATAACTTCGACCAGCGTGACGACAAAAGCATGCAGAGCACACAAACAATTGCATTAATTTGCAACAATTCATTCATTACAATGTATTATAAAATGTATAAAATATTATTCCTTTGAAGAGGTCCAGTTATGTGTTTTGATGTATTTCTTTAGCAATTTTATTTAGTATGTAATGTTGCTGTTTGAGCATAAATAAGATCTGCAAAGTTACAACTCTTCAAGTTCCTTAACAAAAAATCACTTTAGGATCTACAATGAATGGCTTGTAGGGAGTACAGTGAGTAAAAAAAAATTACAAAATTAAAAAATAAACCCTAATACGCCTTAAAAAAGGGGGAAAAAAAAGTCCCTGTAGTAGCTGCTTGTTGACAAGACTACGAAATGCTAACAAATCAGAGCACATTCTTTATTTCAAAAGGTGGAACCTTATAGAACCAGGAACTTAACAGCCTGTTTTTGACAGACTGGCAGGTGCAGCATTAAGGTAAAACATTTAAAAACAATGCTTTTTTGAACAGTGAGGCATGGAAACCTATTCTTGTGCACAACGCAAAATCAAGACAGGCATAATAGGACAAATTATGCCTTTAACTGCAAACACACTTTCTGCCTCTCTTTCTGTGTCTGTGCTATTGACAGGCAAAATGTCATAATAAATGTCTTTGGGTGGTAGTTCAAATTATTATCTTTGATGATTATCTTTGAATTGCTATTGTTTTATTATAATCGAATTTATAGTAATTTATTATAATGCTTATTATAATTATAAATTATAATTGATTTTATTACATTTTGATGGTAAGGACCATATAAATCAGTCTGACTCATCCCTAGAGTTTGGATGGAAGCCGTTTTTTTTCTGTGATTAATTAGGATCCATTTTTTAAATGCCCTTTAATAAATATAACGAGAACCAAATGATCATCTACAGTTGATAAGCAGTTTAACATTTTTTGAATGAAATAAAAAGCTGCTTTTGTTTTTAATTCAAGTCTGATTTCATATGTTCTAAACATATGTTAGCGGTTTCAGGCATTAGACACTGAAGTCGGCTCTGTTTTGTTTTAGGTTATTCATTTGCATTGTATATAGTGACATGTTTAATTTTTTTATTAATAGATTAAGTATTATTTTCTCATGACCAGGACTGTATGAATTTTTCTGTGTGTGTTTGACAGAAGACGGCTGAAAGATAAATAGTTTTGCCTACGTTTCAGTATTAGCATACACATAAACACGCATTCGTATTTCTGTTCATGTGTGATGAATACAGCCATGTTTTAATTGTTCTTCTCCTGTGTTTCTCTATTAATTTTCCATTGAAGTATTGCTTTAATCATGCGCTGCTGTGACAAATGATCCAGTCTGTCTGGATGCAGAGAATCAAAGCACATCAGAACACTGCTCCAAAAATCTTACCTGCAACCTAAAGATTTGCTCATTTCTGAGCAGCATGTGTTTTCCCACCACACAATTTCAATAATACAATCTTTTAAAACCGTGGCACTAAAATCTTCTTATCAGTGGCTCCCATAAGGAAATTCTAAATGACGAGTCTCTTTCAGGCCTGAAATTAATTATCCATAATATCGCTTAATGAGAATAGCAGAATATTAATAGCAGCAGTGTTGACCCAAGAATAGCACTCGTCTGAGATTATTCATTTCCAATTTCATCTCGCTCAGCTGTCCTGGTGCCCTGAGCCGAAGGCTTTTCTGTAATGTGTGAGTGTGTTCTTGTACAATTTTACTTCTCCATTACCACCCACCTACACATCACCCCAACCTCCACTCCACTCGGCATCTCACATCTACAGGCTCACAGTGGTGTTGTGGGGGGAAAGGAGGTGGATCAAACGAAAAGCGGGGCCTGTAATTCGTTTCTAAACTGGGGGGAATTACCTTCTTAGATGACTCAAATGGTGGAGATGTAGTAACTTCGGGGTGAATGTGAGTTTTTTTAACTTTTACGTAACTTACAAAATTACAGAAATGGTTGCACATTTATTGGTAGATGCTTTACAAAATTCAATGTATTTGTATAGTGCTTTTTAGTTTACATATTATTTCAAAGCTGGTTAACAGAGATTCATGTCTTAACTTCAACAGGGCTGCTGCTAGAATTTATGTGGCTTGGGACAAAATTTTATTGTTGGTCCTGAATCATGTTAGGTGGGCCTCCCAGTCACAGGGCCCAGGGCAGCATCCTTAGTGCTGGATTGTAGGCCCGGCATAGTAATGATAGACAGTTCTTTGATAGACACGTAATGATCAGTCATTGCTTGTTGTTGACCACATTGTAAAAAGTAAAACCAGCAACTTTAATATATTGTCTGCATAAGGTACAGTATTGTGGAGTTTTTTCATATATTTTGTAGTGTTTTGCCAATATAATGTATCATAATATAACATAAGGACACACAAAAAGGAAGAGGAAGTAGGAGGAGTTTTGGAATCTGAATCATATAAAGCTGAATCATATAAAGACCAGCTTGAGTTGGCTGGGAGACCATTTAAGACCAGTAAACCATTGGTGGCTTTGTTTAATAAAGATACTAAAGTGAGTTAAATTTAACAGATCCTGGTCGGTTCTGTGTCCACTTTATTGTCCTTGTTCAAAGTAAATGCAAATTAAATGGGATTCTTACTCGCTCTGATTACTTTTAGATCAGCTGAGAAAGATGAGCTCTTTTTTAGGGCTTAAGTGTAAACATTGTAAAGTGATAGTCAATTAACAGCAAGTTATTTTTTCTGCCAGCAGAAAGTGGCAACATGACTTAATTTGGGGACAAAAGGCATTGCATGTTAGTTAGCAGTTTTTACAGGCTGTTGAACATCTGATCTGCTGTTTCAATATTTATGCGTTTTCCTTTTTTAGCTTTATTTAAGCAGCAGCAAATGCATTCTCATATTGCACTTCAAAAAGCAATATTTCAAGATTTCTCAAGTCATTACTGTTTGATTTGTCTTGACCAGTGTGTAGGCTTGTTACCTACCTTTCTTTAAAAAAAAAATAAAAAAAATAAAGCTAAATTTCTAATGATATAAAGGAACTTAAAAATTAAACTTAATTCTGGGCCACCTTCCATCACCCATTTTGATGAGTATAACATATTCACAAACCCACAGAAAAAACAATATTATATCCACTATGTGACAACAGTATGTTTGGAAAGGTGATGTTGCATGCTGTGAAGGTATTGATCCATTGGTGAGGAAGATGATCTCCAAGATAAAAACAGAGAGATAAAAACAGAGATCCTATAGATAACATGCATTCTCTTTCCATCCATACAGTAAGTTGATGAAGAAATGTCTCACTTTCTCTGCGTAGCTTCTACATATTAAGAAAATGGTGAAAGTTCTTGATGTGTTGAATTATTCTGGCATAAGGACTGTCATAAATTATTCATCAGACTGTCACACCTGAATGCTTTCTTGGCATAGGAAGGAAAGGCTGGCCACTATCTGCGGCTTCTCAGGTTTTTGTGTAATCGAAGTAAAACTATTGATGGCATTCTGACCGACTTCAAGTTTAATTTTTTATGATCTATCAATAACAGCTATTAAAAGCTAAGCTTGTTTTAGAGAAACTTGATGATGGATCTTGTGACTTTGATGTGACTTTCGACTTCTCTGTTTTGTCTCTACCTGCTGAGATCAAAGTTAAGCCACATATGTTCTCCATTTTAAACTGCCCTATGAATTACACATTTTAATGTTTATTTTTTTTCTACTTGCATAAATAATTCAAACAAAAATGTTTTATCACCTTCATGTTGTTCTGAAACTGTATTCTCATCTGTGGCTTGTCTGTTGTGGTTTTTTCAACAACAAGAATGTTTTCACACACCTCACACACCCCTGTGTTTGTGTTTTCATCTCATTTGTTGAGAGGAGGTTTCTCCTAAGTGAGCGAAAGACCTGTATGCTCTAGCTGTAGTGTCGTGCTGATTAAACCAGGTTTTTGAATTGTATTATTTGAATAGCTGATTTGATACATTGCTCAGAAAGGGAAACAAATTACAGATTTTGAAAAATGTCTTCAACCCTATTCGCCCTGCCTGTCCTCTAATACTTTCTAATACTGCTAATGCGCACACACACACACACACACACACTTTTCTCTTTCTAAAGCATGTTTACTCAGATGTGCCAAAAGGTATTATAGCACAGCATATTTGTTTTTGTACCTGGCTGCATCATGTGATACAGAATAATAATAATAAATATATTTAACTTAGTCTCCAGCAAATATCTCAGAAATAGAGACACATATTACGCTAATTTACTTTATCAGCACTTTATATACATTTATATCAATATATTTATCTTATATTTATATCCTAGTTTCTAAAACATTCTTGTTTAATTAATTCATTAAACATTAATTTCACAAAAAACATTTGCCCACAAATGTTAAGATTTTCACTCACAATGTTGTTTAAAACCTATATGCAGTTTTTGTTTATGGAACACATAAAACAATTATGCAACTGTTGTCCAAAAATCTTTCATTTCATTTTCAGTTTCATTTTTGTGTTCCAAAGCAACACAGCCCTATTGAAGAGAGAAGTATTTTCATTTCGACAAACATGCTTTTAAACATACAAATCTTCATTCAAATGTGTTCATTGTCATAAAATGCATTTACAGCACAACAATTAAAATTTCCTAGAGAGACCTTGAGGTTACTTGCTTATGAGATGTTGTGGAGCCGTCCTGAATTCCCTTTTACCCTTAAGGTATGTCGTATTGGTTTATATGGTATATGGTATTGTCATGACATGATGCTTTATATACACACATCTCATAATTTACTCATACACAAATATACAAGAATTTGTAAATGATGACAAAACTAGTCAACTATTCTTTTTGGAAATGATAATTAACCTTTGACGAATAGCTATTTAAATTTCCACAAACATGCTTTTAAACATCATACAAATCTAGATACAAATGTGTCGATTGTCATAATGCATTTATAGCACCAGAGAGACCTTGAGGTTACTTGCTCATGAGGTGTTTAGAGCCCTCACAAAACAGGAATGGATGTGAGCTCGAAAGTTTCCATTGCTGAGAAGATTTATTAAACCTCAGTAGAGTCAGTTAGGCTTTTCCCGTGAGGTTTTTAGCTTTAAATAATTTTCTAAACTTATTTTATCTCATTGGTTTTCCTCTATTTCATTATGTAGGAAGTGAAATTATAATTAACAATTATAATAATAACAATATAATAATAATATTTCAAAATGATTGTCTCACAATTAGGGTTGTTTCTGTAAGTCGGTGGTATGTTTTTAATCTAGAGTTTATTTATGGTGTTTTGTCAGTTATCTCTTAAATCAGGTCACAAAAAGATAGAAAAAGATTGTGAAGAAGAGAGATACAGTGGATTTGACAGAAATATAAAATATTCAAAGGTGTATTTAGTTCTGGAGAGTAGATGGTCTCTCTTCATGTAGGTGAATTACTCTCTCTTTGATACAGGTAGCTGGGCTTTGCCGTACACTGCATAAACAGTGGAACTGAATGAACCAGTGTGCGCATGGCACTCTTTGATGTTTGCATTCATTGCCGCAGTCTCTCATTGCCTGCGGCCCATCTGACTGCTGCCACACAGGAGCTGGCAGTATCTTTAGTTTCACAGCTAATCACATCCATCAGGACATATTCTCATGCACAGCTCCTTAAGAAATGCATGCGTCAAGTTTCTACAGAAACTGTGAGTATAAGATGTGGGATAACCGTAGCACATTTAAGAGGCAAATTTCCCTCCAAGTTACAAGTGGATAATTTTGTTTGTAGTGCATTTCGTGACTCACAAATGTTTCATATTTTGACTAAATGTTTTTCTCTAAAGCTCAATCTGTTACTTTATAACTGCATTTTGCTTGATATTGCCTAGATTAGCTGAGACATTTGAAGGAATGAACACAGAAAAGATGTTGTACTTTTGTGGAGAATTTGGAAAAAATTTAACTTTTGAAACTGAACCCTTTTCAAGTACCCCCTATAACATGTTTAGATGCCTTCTGGGGTGCATTTACTCCAAAAAATTGGTGTGTTCAGTGCATTCAAGCCACAAGATTGAATTGTGATTTGTATTCATAATATCTGGGCCATTTTTGGAATCAGACTTTTATTTAGGGTTATGTCTAAGGTTGTTATAGTTGTATATTAAGATTGACTAGGAGTTTAATTTAATTTTTTATAAGCTTAGATCTGGAGCTGTGAATAGTCATACGTCTGTATGTTCTATAATCTATCTATTGTGCATTTGCCCAAGACTTGACTAGCTTGTTGCGTTATCAAGATTGGGTCTTGAAGGTTGATTATACTGCATTTTTATGCATATTGTTACCATGTGGTTTTGTGATCAGTGACCCTTTTCATGTGTCTGACCCATTTTTGTGATGTTGTCTCTACCCAATAGCACATAAACCAGGGACTGCCATCTCTCCCTCTCCATGTTTAACAACAGGGAGAATGCTCATGACAAATGATTTGAAGTCCGACAGTAACTTCCTTGTATTTTATTGAAGGTAGAGAATTTGTTACACAGGCACAGCTTTGATGGCTGCTTTTGCTGCATTAAAGGGGATGAATTTAGAGAAAAATCAGTGCTTCATTGTAGTTTTCTGCCTCCCATGTGTAGGAATATTTGCCCTCTCTGTTCATGTGCGTCATTGCACAATGTTTTTCCCTCACAGTATCTGAAATGAAAGACCTTTCTGAGGTCATAAATGGGGTCTTGTAATGTATTTTTGGGATGTTAATGAATTAGTCATGAATGGCTCTCTGTTAGGCTCATTTTGAGCAATTTGGTGGAATTGTCGTGGGTTATTGAGGTTCATTGACCGGGTGAAATTTGCAGTTCAGTGCTTTCTTTGTGTTGTCACTATACGCCACTACAGATGTTGCTTCTGTCTAAGGTATAATAAAAGTGACAAGGGTGCATTTACAATGTCATGTGAATTGTTTACATTCTAAACAATCCTATTTCATCTTAATTTACAATTCTTACTTGGATGAAGTTACTAAATATATCCCTCTGTGAGGGATGAAACTGCACTTTTTAACTGAATCGCACAATGTACAATGATTTCAACAGGAACCCAGTGCAGAGGTGAGTGAATCAATTTACTTATGTGATCCCTTGATAGCATAGAACAGAATGGTGTGACCAGAGCTGCACTGTCGCACAGGGCAATAATGTAAACACAGTAAATTATGTCTAAAGTGATTACAAACAGTCAAAATACAGGATATGTCAAAATGTTCAATTTTGTGCATTAGGCCTTGCAGTGTAAATGCAGTCAGAGTGTGACCATCTTAATACTGTTGGGACTTTGTTACATGACTATATTTTTAACTGGTAGACCATTACATTAGGGATCATCAAAAAGAAAAACAAGAACAGGACAAGGATTCCTGCAGAACATAAGAAGGATATTTGGACTGTCCCTTTATGGTAAAATTTGTATTTTCTGTTTATCATTTAGTAAGTGTTGGTGTGTGTTTATATATTGTGTCTTACTGAAGCTGTCCTGAATACCCTTTTACACATATGGTGTAAGAAACATGTCCCTTTATAGCACATTGTCATGTCATGATGCTTTATAAACACATCTGATAGTTTACTCATCCTCAGACACACAAGAATGTGTAAATGATGACAGAACACAACTATTTCTTTTGGAAATAATAAAAAACGTTTGACTAATAGCTACTACTCCATTCACCCCAGTGAGAAGGGTGAACAGGCGGTAGGATTTGTAGTTTATGATGGGATAGCAAATGGCCAGTTTTGGATTGACTGAGTCATCTCTACCTTAGCATCTCAAGGGAGAAAGTGTCTAGGTGAATAAGGAAAGTCTGATTGACAGGTAGCTAATAATAGCCTATGAGAAGTAGAGATGTCTCTAAAGAGCATCCATCTGATGCTGTTATGTGATTCCTCACACACCTGAATCGACTCGATACACTTGAGCCTTAGATTTGTAGGTCATTTTGATGAATAGTACAGACAAATGTGACATTTGTCCACTGCAATCACAAGGTAGTTGTATCAGATTAATCACTGATAGATTCTGAAACACCAAGCACAGAACCAGGCAGTAGGTGCCTTTTTTTAGAACAACTGTGGATTTGGATTTTCTTCTTGGAGCTGCACCTTGGTCACAACCAAAGACAGTGTAAAAACGTCACAGGAGAAAGCGAGATTGGCTCACAAAATTCCTTCAGGGAAAAGAGAGATAGGGAACAGCCGAGTGTGTTGAAAATTGTGCATGATGGACGGTTAGAAAAAAATAAATAATAATAATAATAAATGATCTCTCCCATCATGGCAAGATTAATCTGAGGTGTCAGTTGATTTTTTCTTTTTGCCTCAATATGTATCATTTATTGCATGCAGTCCACAATGAAGTGCCAAAACTTTGATGCTTGGAACTGCAATTTCCACTGAAATAGAGTGCAGCATGTAAAAATTTCACCTCATGCATGATTTATGAGGAAAAATAAAATTGACCGAACACTTTGAAATGTATTTTATTGGAGCTGGACATAATTATGCAAGGTTGATGTAATAATCTTTGTTGAGAGGGTTTGTGTTATATGCAGTGGATTAAAAAATTCATGAACTCTCCACAGTTTTCTGTATGGAAATTTAGTGTGGTGAACGGCGCTTTCATGTGCTTCATTTGCAGGAGTGTTCGGGGGCTCAGAGACTATCAATACTTGAGCTGACCACAGTCTTCAGTCAACCTGTCAGATTGAGAGCCTGTGTGAATTCTCACCCTTGCTAGGCCCAAGTTCTTCACACATTTGCACCACACGGATATCAGTATCAACTACAGAAAGTTTGCTATTGTGACAACCCTTTCTTTGATGATGTCCAAAACAGTAAAGTTTTACAGCACTTAAGTTTCACTGCAATTTTTGCGACTATTTGAACTCTTCATTACAACTATGTCGTTTATTACAACTATTGATTTGCCTTTGAACTCACTTCTTTAGGGTAACGTAATTACATTTGAATACCTCGATGCAATGGTACATAGCCTTTTTAATGACCTAGTTCAGCCATGAAAATCTGGAGGCACAGGCTGATAGTTTCTACTCTTGCAATCCGCCAGCCAATCAGCTTGCAAGTCAGCGTAACTCAAACTGATTTGCTTTCATGTAATTGTAGTCAATGACAACGCATGCTTCGTCTACTGCTACATTTCAATAGTCTTGTTAACGTGCTGTAAGCAGTATCGCGCAACTTGTTGTCAGGCTCTAAGAATCACCCGCCTCCACCCTCAGCTCCACCTGTCTAGATCTGTTTACGGGGTTTAACAGTGCAGCATCACTTTCATGCTCATCACAGCATGTGTTTTAACAGAAGCAAGTTTTTGTACTTCCTCTGCAGCTGTAGCAGCGTAAGTTCTTATTCCGCCAAGGCCAAATATATTCAGGTCATCATTATAAAAAATTATTGAAAAAAAAATAATATTGAGAGTTACTACTTAATAGTAAACACCTATTATAGTAAACACCTATCCTAGTAAACAAACAATAAAAAAATCTTTTTCAAAGATCTTATTTAATGACAAGACAGGGGCAAGTCTGTTAGGGTGCACTGTGAGGCCTATTGTGCCGATAAGACAATTTGACACATCAGATTTTTTATTCTATTTGTTTGCATTTGTTTGATAGACATAACCGACTGTTTACCTTACCAAGCCATACTTTTTGATCAAGAAGGTGCGTTTGACCATTCATGTGCAACCACATTACCTAGAGAGAGGCGATAGCTCTTCAAATAGTTTGCTTGCAAAAGCCTATAAGTGCTTGAAAGCAGCCACTAGTCGGTGACACAGCACTCAGATATAGATACTCAGAGTTGAGTTGACACTCTGCAGTACCAAAGTTGGTATCCTTTGGAACCTATGTCTGATTATTTCAGCAGCAAGTAGACCTATCTGCTTATATTTTCTTGTCCTTTGCTCCTTCTCACTTTAAAGCTCTTTATTTCAGCAGTGATTTCCAGAAACACTAATTTAAATGAGCTCCCACAGGACCAATGTTGTGTTGTGAGTTGGACTAAAAATTCCGGCCATACAGTGTCCCATTATACCCCTTTATGTGCACTTCTGGTGATGCATGGGTCTGCAACCGTGCCAGGAACCCGTCACCTGTCAAGAAATCAATAGACCAATTAGACAGTGCTGCCCTAGTCAGACAGAGGGCTGTGCTTTACAGATTCAGACTGGTTCTTTGCCAATTTGGTAGGGTTTTGAAGCACCACTTCTGTTTCACTAGGGGGTTAATGCTGAGGTGATAATGTTTGAACCGGGCAGTTTACTGTCTGATTGATTTGCTGAATTTCTGTCTAGACAGAAACATAGTACGCTCGTTTCTAGGCAGGGCTGATGTCCTTTGTGATTTTGTTTTCAGGGCTGTGTGGTCTGAGGCTGATTGAGGTGCCCTAGAAAAGAAACTCCATGACTGTGTAATGTTAGAAAAGAAGAGGGGGTTGCTTTTGCTTTTTGCTTTTAATGTTTATAGCCCAGCTAATAGACCCTCAGGGACCGTCTTCTTTAAGAAGATATTAACAATGCTGTTAACTGTCATTGTTTTTATGTTCCATTGCAGTCTTAATGTTGTACGCAGTCTTGCATGCTAGTGGCTGTTTTCTCTGTCATTTAAACTTGGCTAGAATTGAACAAATTTGTCATCTTGTACACCGTCCCAACCTTTAAATTCACCCTTTTCAGAGGGTAACTTATGGTATGGGGTTAGGACAAAAGACTCTTGATAAAATCACCAAACAAAATCCACAGTAAACAACACATTGTTTAGAAATAAACTGCCTGTCAAGTTTCATACATGTTCCACATGCAGTGCCAGATTAAAAGAAGTTTTTTGTTTTGTTTTCTTTGTTTTTTGCTGCCATAAAAATGGCCCTGGTCCTAGTGAAGTCCTTGGCTGTTTGTTAACACTGTCACTGGGGGCTCTCCCTATATCTCCATCCTTGTTAATAAAGCTGTAAATTTGTTTGTTAGAAACTGAATTTTGTTTCTGAACCTATTCATAAAAAATCTGGTCAATGTCATTTCCTCTTATATAAAAGGGAATGGTCAGTGGTAAGCCAAAATCATTTTATATTATGCATAGAGGTCTGTTACAAAAGACAGCAGAAACGCTGTCAATGTAGTCACAAAACTGCTTGTGCGTTTGGTGTGTTTGTATATATGCCTGGATATTTTAGGAAGCATCTTGACAGGTATCAGATATTTAAGAGATATCACCTCTGTGACCTTTTCAAGATGGAGTCAAGCTTATTTATTGCAGTGTAGTAGAGTGCAAGCTGTATGCTCTAAAAGTCTCCAGTGAGTTTAAATGGAGATTGCTGGATTCAATAAAAGATGAGAACGCTCGGGTAGACAGCTGTCCAGCCTGATGGCACCATCAAATGCCCTTAGTCACTCTGGCTGACTCTAGCTTATTGTTTTCCCAGTTCTACAGCCTACACCCATTGCAGCTTTAAACCCATTTAACTTCTGCAATTTGATGCACTTCTAAATGTAACAAGATGCTGAGCCAGAGTAAATGTGAAGTGGTGGGGCCTGATTTTATCCTGAGGGATTTGACTGGATCACAACAAGACAAGTAGTGACAGGAAGAGAGAGATTGACTTTGGCTTGGTAAACAGGTAGGATAGCAGGTTGGCTACTGCCACAGGAGATAAATGCCACCTTCTAATGAAAGGTGGCAGAAGAGCATGTCTGCATCTCTACTATCGGCAGCCTCTCTTCTCCTTCACCCTTCAATAATCTCAATCATGTGTCAAGGCCATTTTGGAATGAGAACCTTTTCAAATGCCCATGAAGCCCTTTCAGATCTGTCATATAGGGCACAGCACTTGCAGTTTTGTGACATTGCCCAACCTTGCTCAACAGACTAATGGAGTGTTTGGAGCATTTCTGCTAGCTTTGTAATGGGCCGACAATAAGTGGCACTTGAGTGTTCTCTAAATTTAATTTAAACACACTAGGCTATTTGTTAGGATAAGTGTTTTTGTTTCAAGGCCATATAAGGACCTCACTTACAACTAAGATGGATTTTGTTGGGGATTAGGTTGTATGGACATTAGTAACCCAAATTCTAAATTAAGTTAAGGAACCGGGGCTGCGTAACTTTATGCAGTGTCCAGTTATTAGCCAATGCAAAAAAAATCTGGTCCAAATCATTATCTAGCTTTACCCTGATTTACTAAGGTAAGCCTATAATAACAATCCATATTCTGTAGTGTTAAGTCAGATTTGGCTAATTGCATGTTTATGTCATTCGTTCTAGTGTGTTAACGTCATATCTGTAAATAAAGAAAAGGCTTATGAACTACGTCAACCATGGATCACTGTAAAAGGCAATCCTTTGGGTAATTAAAAAAAAAACACACCTCAAACTGAGAAAAGCTGAAAAGTGACAGGGCCCATAATAAAACATTAATTAACATTGGCTTGGCTCTTTAGCGCTAGAGAACTCTGAGATCTGAAGGTATATAAAACTGACACAGATTTTGGTAAGGTACTATTTGCACATCCGTACCAAAATGCCGGTAAACTGTGTATCATTAACAGTGAGTGATATGCGTCGGCACCAACGTTTTGGCTGAAAACATGACGGGTTGTGACTTTGTATCTGAACATACGCAGTGTGTATTTTTGTTGATGTTTACATTAATGTAATTGTATAGACTCAACAACATCAAATTAGACAACTTTCATAAACAGCACACATAAATGCGTCATCTACATCAGAATGTTATGACGTTATGAATGTTATGCAGGCTCTTCTAGCATTGGTAATTCTGCTGTGTTTACACACAGCATCATACTGATCATTTACTGCTAAAATTACAGCTCCTACAACTGGTAAATTTGCCTGGACAGATTTACCGGTAATTTTTGTCTTTCTAAAAAAAGGTCCAGTAATTTACTGATAATTTACCATTTTGTATTGGTGAAAGGGAATATTGTCATTCCATTACATGTAGAGACATTAATACACACAGTCACCTGGAATAAAAAAATATTAAACTTATTTTGCACTTTGTTTAAAAACAGGCCAAAGTATTGTTGTACCAAATATTATTGCTAATACTCTGTACAGCAACATTCTGGCTCTTGTCAGAGACAACAAAAAATACATACAATAATATAAACCACTGCTGGAAGTATTGTCATGTATTTATTGCTACAAAACATACATTGTTTATCAACATCACACTAGTGAAGGGAATAAATAATCTCTGAAGAAGAGGCTTATACTTCATGGCACTTATACTGAGACACAGAATTAGGCCAGTCTGCTGTCAGCAGTTTGGAGGCCCAGAGAGACTCTCTGGTTTTCTAAGTCTTTAGTGTATGCCAGGCCAGAAGTTTGGCCCCTTAGTCTTCGCCTGAAAACTTGTAACTCCAAAGATGAAGAAATAAAAGAAAAAAATATAGAAACATAAATTGACATTTTATTTGTGTTGTTTTTAAAGTCTGCTGATTTAAAAGAATGTTACAGGTTCAGGACAGGTTGGAGTTTAGGTCAATCAGCTTTTGAAGCATGGTAGCACAGAAAGTCATTTTTGCTTTGGGAATCCTGTGTGTTACCAGATTCCATGTAAAGAGAAAAAACAAGAATACCTTGCCATTGATTCTATAAAATAAATACTTTTAATACATTTATTACTTTTTAGTTAAATAGGTTGTGATGCAGTTTTTTTTAGGACAAAGTTTATTAAGACTTTGTTTGTAGTTAAATTTTTTTTTAAACTGACTATTTAGAAAATACAATCAAATAATTAGAAATGCATTAAAAAAATCCAACCTGCTGCTCATTTGATTTATGTTAGAGGGTTTGACGGTGTGTTAATGTTTGGTGTGTAATTAACATCCAGCTACCTGAATGCTTCTAAAAATAATTTCTGTTATGTGGATCCAAGCCAAACACATTTTTTTGTCAAAATTGTTTTTGTCCTGTCTTTTGCATAATGGCATTGCTTTCTGACCATTTTAGTCATTCAAGCTAATTTGTCTTCTCAGTTTATTATCTCAGGACTAATGAAGCTCAGTGGTGGGACTAAATGACATTTAACGACAGATAATGACAGAAAAAGCTGGATGCATTATAATTTATAAAAATAGCAATCGTTTTTTAAGACCACGACAAAGATTGCATTGAATTTACTTCTCCTGTGACCACATGACTGGTTAGAATTCGCAAATCATTGTTATTAAATCATCTTGTGTTATGGGAAAATGTTGTTTTTAACAGGTTTTTGATTTTTAACAGCTATTTCCCTAACCCATTTCTGATCCCATAAGCATATGCAAATAAGTTTTCTAAGAGTCTTTTGCTATATAATGTCAGACATTGATATTTGTAATTAGGTTTATTAATCAGGATTGTAAGATTGGAATCATAAGGAAATTTATTGATTCTTTTTCAAATCTGCTTATGTCCAAATGCAATGACTTGAATTCATTAAGGCAAATGTATTTACTGGTACTAGATCTGAAGAAGAACATTTTCTCTGTTTCCTTCCCTGGAGCTTTTAGGGTGTTTTTTTCGCCTTTGCTGCATCCAGTGCTACTGCCATGTCTTATTGGTTCTCTTTATGTTGTCCACCAAAGCTCTAGTTGTTTCTTAGTGAGGTGGTAACCTTTATAAGAGCAAATTCCTGCTTGCCCATTCACATGGCTGAAGTAGCTGTCTGCAACTGAGTGCACCTTTATCTTTGTTCTGAATGAGCAGCTGATGGACACACTATAGTTTTTGTCTTTGATCCCCAAGTTAGCCACATGCTCATGGCCAGTGTTGATTTCAGAATGTGATGGAGTCAAGTAAACTGGGTCAAGCACGAAACCCTGCAGCACTCCTGCAGAGGCTGAATGGAAAGAAGCTACTGGAACTGCAGACTGGAGTTGTTGCTTAGTGAAGGTCATATTGATATTTGAGTGGTCTCGGTCTCCGACAGCAGTGCCCACAGTCTATTTACTGACCATCTGATGGATATTGCTCATTAAATTGTACTCTGGCAAGCTCTTCTGATTGGCTAGCTTTACTAAACATAATAAGTTCATCTGGAAATATGTTTACAAGGTTGTGTTTACAAAGAAAATGTTAACACAAGGCTCAACAGTAAGCATATATTTACTATAGTTTATAGTTTGTTTATGGTAAATAAAATTCATTTTGATTTTAAATACAATTTTAATACAAATACAAGTTAAAAGCAATTTTATTATGTTTTAAGTGCTTTTATCTATGTTTTCTTTTATACAGAGTTTTAAAAAGTCTTTATCAAATATGTCAACAGATTTTCTGGTTTGGTTTGACCTCAATTTCTGCTTGCAGCTGTATTTCTATTTTTTTATTGGTTTCATCAGTGTTTGTTTTTAAATAATAAAACCAAGCACCCAACTTAATCTCCACTTCAGGTCTGCTTAAGCACTGAAATAAATATGCAGACAGAATGTGTAAAACAGGCCTTGTGTATCTGATCAGTTAGTAGTAGTCTGTGAGCTCAACAGCAGTGCTGCACGTATGTAAACTTAATTATAACACTGTCCTTACTGAGTGAAAACAACCAATTGTCAAGCTTTGTTGTACAATAAGTGCTTCCCTCACAATAAGGGTACCAGAACACTAAAGACATTCACCTTTTCCTGTCCTTCCTGGTGAAACGAGCTCCCAGCCTCCACCCGATCTGCAGAGATCATCACAACCTTCAAGTAACAACTTAAAACGCTTCTAAATTCTACTGTTCATCCTGTCATTGCCATCAGAACGATTCCCACTTGGAAATGTAGTTTTATAGACTAGGACATGTTGGTTCTTAAGGCAAAATGTTTGACAATTATCTCTTTGTAAGTCACTTTGGATAAAAGTGTCTGGTAAATGAATGTAATGTAATGAAATGTAACGAAATGAAAATGTTAATATATGAAAATGTTCTGAGAAAATACTAATCACCCGATTAGTAAGGTTAGTTGCAGAATCTGTATTTAAAATATAGGTAATTAGTAGCAAGTTAAAGACATTCTTAAGCAGAATTGTATATTCTGCATAGTTTTCTTGTTTGGTATGATCTATTTTAGAAAAACAATACTTGAGAACAAAAAAAAACTTTTGTTGTTTTTTATGTCATTCACTCAGTGGGTGGTTCTTGGCTAAAATAAGGTAGTAGTGGTGTAGCAGAGCTTTGATTGCATGGTGATTAAATGGATCTCAGTCTCAGAGTCATAAGCAGCATTGTTATTGGCAGATAACATTAATGCATGGCGTGATTAATCTGCAGGAATCTAAAAGGTTTTATGGTTGTGGATTTTACAAAGAGGGGAGGTACAATCTAGGCCAATGCACAGTGAGCTAAGGATTTAGCCATTGTGCCTTGCAGAGTTTCTCCGCTTTCCACAGTCTTGTCTGACTGCCTGCTTATTTTATTAAGCTGTGAGCTTTCTCTTTACCATACAGTAGGAAGTGTAACGTTTGCTAATTGGAAACAAGCGTTAGCCAAGAATCATGTTGTCTCCTAATTTAAAAAGGAAGAGACAGGCAATCGTCCCCTAGCTCTGAAAATCTTGGGGGGCTAGTGTGCAGTGTGAGCAAGTGCCAACAAAACATTGTGTATGATTTAATTGGGACGAGGATTTACTGAAGCCAGCTACTAGTTTGACGAGACGCATGAGGTTGCTAACAACAGCATTAAGGCATGCTTGTGGGCCAATCACAGATAAGCATAACTCATCAGTGTTATTTGGCACATCACAGCGTAACGCTGCTCCAAACAGGAAGTGGATGACAAAGCACAAGCGGAAAATAAATTTGCCAACAAACAAGCAGCAGCAGGATATTTTGATAGCTTGTTTTTTTTTTCTGTGGCTGGGTAACTCCATGCACTATAAAATCTCATTGGTCCACAATATTATAAATCAAATATGTTCTCATTGGCTGTGATTGGTAACCTTTAGCACGTATGCATTCAGTGTGGATAGACATATTGTTGCTGAAAACCTTGCACTGAGCTTGTTGTTCACTGTTGCATGGATTTATATTCCAAGGTTTTCTTTTCACGTTACTTGTTTTGTGATTCTGCTGACAAGAGAAAAAGTACTTCATTTGTTACATCTATTAAGCTAAGTGTAGCCGGTCCCTTCAGAATTAGGGGTTAGACCGACAGACAGATTGTTTGTGAAAAACTCAAGTCTGTACAACAATTTCATTTTCATTGTCCGTTTCACATGCATCATGTAAATAGTGATTGCTTTTAGTGTGAATGTCTGTCAGCTTCACTGACAAACACTGACTAAGCTTCACTTAGTTTCAAGAAGCAAAATAAAAAAGGCAGACCAAAGCTTTATATTCCCATCCTGAGGTAGAAAAAAATTCATGGAGGATGAGTTCTGCTTTTTGATGTTTACTATTTGTTAGTCTGCTAAATGTCAAGGTAATGCTCTGAAATGCTCTTTTTAGATTAAGTTGTGTGTCAAACTTTGCTTATGTTTCATCGTGAATAAATAAACAGTGGATATACAAAAACAGTATCACATTGAAATTAAACAGGTTCAACAGGAGTTGAAAGCTTTAGATTTTTCAGATTTCCTGGTGTCTTAAGGATTCATTGAGAGGAAGTGTCATCTTAGTTAAAATTTCTCTGTTAACTCCTCTGCTGTTGACTGAATGATGAAATGAGGATGCAACCTCATTGTACTGTACGTCCCACTCACAAATCTTCGTGATAAAATGTTGAAAACCTCAATTTTATTTTAAGTCTTATGGAGAATTTTACACTAAACAGATTTGCATGCGTTTGTTTTCCTTGCAGTTCTATAGTCAGCTAGGTTTCTGAAGACAATTAGTGTTGTTAGTCTGTACTATAAATGATGACGTAATGCTAGAATGTGGTAAGTTAAAAAATTATTGCGGCAGGCATTGATTATACCAAAATCATTACTTTTATGCTCTCGTCATGTTTTTTTATGAAAACGTATGACTTTCAGTGTATGGACAAAAAGAGTCAAGGTGTCCTTTAAAATTATTTTGTGTAGAACATTAAATGATGAAAGAACTTTATTGTTGAGTAAACTGTTCCTGTAATGTCATTATTGGTCAGTAAAAGTCATGCCTAGAGCCTAGAGCATTATTTAAATATGAGTGTGTTCCCCTATATAAAAGTTAAGTTTAATAATTTCTGGAGAAAAGTGGCCCACCCAAAAGTATTTTGTCCTAGGCCTAGTAAATTCAAGTTCCAAATGCCCATCGTAGCCCAATAGTGCAGGATGTATTGGACAACAAAGTGCAATTACTTGGGCTCTATAAGTATGAACAATAGTGATGCTTATCCTAGCAAGCACCACTAACGATTGTCATGGCATCATTGCAGATAAGTGACAGGATAAATACATTTTATTTGTTTTCTGTTTATCTGTAGCATTGAAGAAATTGAAGTACCACTTGCCACAAGGAATTAAAGTTTTGTAGTTAGGGGTTCACCTTTTTGCCAACCTTATTTTTAACCTACACTTAGCTGTCACGGTAATGAGTTCAGTCTTAAAGAAGGTGTCCAGTCATTTAACGCTGTTCAACTCAGCCTGACTCAGTCTGACCTTCACAGACAACTGCCTTGTTTCTCTCTTCATGTCATCTACTGTGGACATAAAGTGTCCTGAACAGGCAGTGGCTGTCATTATAGGTGTCATCAGCAATGTTTATCGTCAGTACTTAATGCGTCATTTAAAGGCATCAGGCTGTAATGGAATTGTGAAATCAGTACGTATTGTGAACAGAGCAGTCTTGTTTATAAGACCATTATAAAGAAGTTTGCCATGGTTTCCAGTAGGGATGTAACAATACATTGGTATGGATCGATGTATCGATCAAATGTCTAACAATACAATGCTTCGATGCCACATGTAAAATATCAGTACTTTTATATAGTACCTATAAATTTATATAGGTACGTAAAATATTGTTAATTTTATTTTGATACTCTCCACATCTTCACGTAACGTGACAGCCGCAACGGATTTTCGCCAAAGCGCATATTTTCATTTCCTCACTATACTATCTACCTGTGCATCAGATTTGCTATGCAACAAAGCAGTGGCAGCTGCGAAACGACAGACACAGATTTTGTGTCTGCTGTTGGATGCAAATTGTGGGTATGGGAATATTTTGTATTTGAGAAAATGGCTAGATAGGCAGACAAAAAAAACCCAAGTAATTCATAAACATTGCCAGTGTCAGGTAAATACTTGGGAAATACGACAAACTTTTCAGTGCATTAATAATTTATATATTATTATAATATAATATAATATATTTATAAAAAATATAAACTAAAGTGTCTCTTTTTGTCCCAGTTTTCAAAGAGTTTAATTAAACATTCATGCTAAGTATTTTTGTTGCATTTGTGAGTCTTGTAAGAATAAAAATGTAACTGGCTGTGTAAACTAGGCACATAATATCTAAATATCAAAAAACTGATCAATATATTCCCGAATGGATCGAATCGTAATCGTGTCACAGGATTTTTTAGGTATCTGCAAATCTTCTGATTGGTAGTAAGACACCGATTTAATTGAAGTTGCAGTGAAAAGAGAGATTACAGCAGAACAGATGTGTGACAAAACAGCACTGATGATTAAAATTATACACCAATTTTTGTTCAAGCCAGAGCATGGTTTCATGTCATTACACAAATGTAGGTGTAATTAAAGCTGAAGAAGTTGTTCTTGGCTCTTCAAAGTCATTGTTTACTTACATGTTCTCATTTTGTCCTCTGGTAATCTTTCTTTGATTACTCTGTATTTGCGTGTGAAATGTCTTATAGCTGTTATTTTAGGAAGCATTTTCTTTTTTCAGAAAAGACTGAAGAAACACCAAACCAATCAGTAAGATCATTTGAAAATAAATTATTATTATACCAGACAGCTGTTTTTAAATTGTGTTTTTAATTATAGTTGCACACATTATTGCTTACAGTCAGTTGTGGTCATGGCTGTAACTGCAGATGCTTAAATAATGTGAATGTCACTAATTTTTTTCCCAAAAATGCTAAAAATTGTTAAAGTACACTACAAACAAACTGAGAAAGACAAAAGGCCTGTGTATTGGCAATAAGCCTGTGAAGTGTCATACAATAAATCTTGGACGTTTAATCAGGAATAGGGCGTGTCGCCTGTCAATGATATTGGCCTGTGAGACAGGCGGTTCTTTACTAAAACAGGTGTGGTGAGATAATGTACTGCCTCCTGGCTACTGTCCTCCATGCTTTTCCTCTATGACAGATGGGTGATAAATATGCTTGTATCTAATTAAACCAGCAGAGGTTATTGGGATCAATCCATTTCACCGGCCCTTCCCCTTCTAGAGCCCCGTCAGAATACTATCAGGCATTAATCTCAGCTTTATTTTATGTTCCGATAATGTCAGCACTCCTGCCTGCTTTGAATTACATCATCTTGATTACCTTGGCGATTCTACAACCTGGCACTGTGTTGTTTGGGTGCTTAAAAAGGTTAAAAAGCTAGATGGGAGGCCTGTAAATGTATAGCCTGTAAGACATGATGTTTTTCTAAAAACAGTTATGTTGTGCAGTTGTGATTGCTCATGCCTGACACGGAAACACTCTGTTCCAGGTTCTCTGGAGGGTAGGATGCTATGATGCCTTCAGGCGGAGGCATAGGTATAAGTATACATTGGTGGGTGGGTGGGTGGGTGATAGGCACTGCAGGGTTTCCAGAATCCTGTTTATAGTTGCATCATTTTCTGCACAAGTCACCAACGAAATCAATAGATAAGAGGTTTCATTCAGAAGTGGTCCCAATCGATCTCGCATGAAAGCCTGACCTCACAATACAAATGATTGGCCCATCATCTGAAACAACGTCATTTCCCATACTTAAACACTGGCTGAAGTTCTTAAAATATGCACATGTTTGTTCTTTGAACAGCTGCTTGAAGACATGATTTCTGCTTGAACAACCTTGTTTGATCTTTTGATTTAGAGCAAATATATTGAGATGTGCCCTCTAATTGACACTGCAATCAAAATCTATAAATCCCGAAAAGATGCTTTATATAATCTTTTCATTCTTAAGAGGATATAAAAATGCCATTGATTTAATCACACTAAAGAAAGTTAGAAGGTTTTTTTTCAGCTTCAAGGACAAAATCTATCTTTTGTTATTAACCTAACTGTCATGTTTAAATAAGCTTCAAACACAATCTTATCTAGGAGGATGCTCATATGTGCAGCCTGCTGATGCGCTTGCTTACATTTAAGGCTGTCATTATAAGACATCTGCTCTTATTGATCAAAAGCTCCTTATGAATGTTGACACACATGAACGTTCTGCTTGCTGTTTCTGGTACCTAAGATGAACAATAGTGCTGCAGCTCAGTTCTGTCCCATGAGAATAGCAACAGAAGCTCAAATTGCTGCAGTTAAACACTTTGTAGTGGTACTTTTGAAACCGTGACTGCATGCAAGCATATGAAACACCTAGAGCTTTCTCTGCTGTGGAAAAGCACTGGATTAGAATAGTAATAAAGGTAAGGGACGGGGCATAGCTGAAGGGCAGATGGGAATGAAATTTAGTCAATGTTAGAGAACACATGTAAACAGGCATTGTAAATAAGGTAGATATTAAAATGTTACGGTAGAAGATCTCTTTCTTCCTGGGGCCTCTCCTAACTCAGTGTCATTCATCAAGTTTAGCTGTAGTGATATTAATCTCACAGCCACGGGCAAGCTTCACACAACTACAGAAGATACCCACTGCATTAAACGTCTGGCATCTGACCTGAATGCAGACAGATTTTATGACGACTGGTGTTGATTATTGTCAGTGTCAACCCAGCTGTATACGACCCATTAGCGTTACCATTCAACCCACTCATGAGCCATGACGGATTGCTGTGTAACCTTAGGAAATTTATGCCCTGACAATGCTGATTGGTTTTTGGCACCACATAAATATGCAGTCTCTTCATGTTAGAACTTCCAGCTCCAGGCTAGTTCTTCAGCTGTGACGTCAAAGGCAGCAGAGAGGAAAACCCTAAGTCTATTTTAGTCTATTTCACGCTGTTCAGAGCCCAAAAATTCATTCACTGACGGAACCTATACTATAACGTTTTTTTTTAATACAAGAAACAAGTACAAAAATGTTATTTCATTAGAATACACAGCTGCTTTGGAGTAGATCAAGGAACAGGGATATTGCGCACATAACAGTGTATCTAAAGCTCCAAAACTAACCAGGCACACCCTAAACCCCTTGCAAGTATCATGTAAAGGGTTTCTCTAGCCAATCGCAGAAAAGTACTGTCTATCATGTTCTTTTCATGGGACTGTTTTCATGATGACACAGCTCACTGTAAGTTTAATGGACAGAATCTGTGGCAAGTGACAAAGGAAGATATTCAAGCATTGTTGGTGCATCTTCTTTACATCTTCTGTATAGCTGGTTTGCATACATGTGTACATCCATATAGCTTAGATTATTACCGTCATTGCCCATCCATGCATTAAAGGTATAGTTTACTTAAAAAAAAAAAAAGAGAATTCCCATGTTCCAAACCCAAACTTCTATAAAACAGTTGAGCCTCCCTGTGGGCAAAAACTCCTTTCAGAGCACCTGCCAGTTGCACGGCTGCCTGGCAGCAGGATGCTGCCCTCTGCTGTGCAGCATGCAAACCACAGAGATAAAATTCAAATTCAAATTTGAATTTGATAGAGACACTCATAGACTTTAATGAGCTCCCATCATACCCTACTTATTTTATAGAAGCAAACCAAACCCAAAGGCTCACTTAAAATTGTGCATGTCCCTCTTAACAAAGGTTAACCATCAGAAAATGCGTTTATGTATTGAGAAAGAGCAAGTTGTTGTATTTGTAGTTGTACTAATAAGGATGAGCTAGTGCAGCCGTGCATGCTAGGTTCTGCCTCACCTGCCCGTCTGTACTTCTGCTATGTATATTAAATAGAGATGTCAATCGATTAAACGTTGTATTCTGATGAATTGCTTATGCTAATTAATCAAATCACAATTCTTCATATTCAATTTAAGCTAAATACCTCAGATGATAATATTAAATAGACATTACAAAAGCTTGCTTTAGAAGTCAATATAGTGTTTGTTTTCATGTTAATAAGCCTAACATTAGATTCACTAGCCAACAGTCCATAGAAATGCCTTTCGCAGTCTTTCTAATGTAGACTCTTGTATAGTGTTTGATTAGTTTTTATTACTGGTCTATGTAAATATGCATCTTTGCCATTTAAGAGGTCCTGTAACAACTGGTAAAACACGGTTAGCGTTAACATGGTGTTAGAGACGCCCATAAACTGTACAGCTTGAATGGACACTTTGGAAAAAGTGTCTGCAAAATGCAAAACTTAATCTGTGGTGCCTGTTCTTAGTAAGTGTAGTTTGGTGACATGTTGCCTAAACTGCTAGATTGAGTGAAAAAAGGACTTACAGTTGTGATTATGTAATGAAGTTTGAGGGAATTGAAATGGCGCAGAGCTCTGAACAGTGCATTCAATGACACGTATAAGCCATCTTCAATCCTTCCCATTATGAGCTGTTTCAGTCTGCCAGTGCCTGCAGAGAACAAACGCTAAAACTTGAGGTTCAGGCTTCATCACTTTTGCCTGCCCTCAGATGATCTATAGTTTGTCTCTCCCCTGATCCATCTGTCTGTGCTCACTTTTCATTGCTCTGACACTGTTGCGCTCTCTCACTCTCCACATGGGAGTATGCGCATGCTCCCAGTATAGACAGCGGTGTTATGATGGAATCAATCTAGATTTGTTGCATTGTGTTGCTTGATGGCATTAGACCGAGTGGGCTTACTGTCCTCAGTACAGCTGATGCATAGGGGCTTGTTAAGACTTGATTAATATTTTAAATGGCTTATTTCATGCATTGGTAGGTGTGCACTGTTGAAGACGGATGAGTCTATTAGCAGACTGAGCTTTGTGTAATTTCTGTATTGGAAATGAGCATGTGATACAAACAGAAAAATGGGGAGGGGGCTTTGTCATCTTTTGCTTGTTTTTTGTTTCCTAGCTTGCTGTGCACATACCTCCATTAGCACACAGTGCTTGGCTCTGTTATTTAAATTATTTTTAATTTAAATTATGCATTTGGCAGATGCTTTTATCCAAGCGCCTTACAATGCATTGGAGTTATACATGTTATCAGTGTGTTCTCCCTAGAAATTAAACCCACAATCTCTGCATCCCAACACAATGCTCTACCAACTGAGCTGCAAGAACTTAGCAAGAACCATGTCAATTTTAAACAGTCTTATGTAAATGGAATGTGTCTGTTTTGATCAGTGTGTAAAATCGCACATCTATTTTTGTAATACCAGCCGTTGTGCATTAGGTGCTTCACTAAACTAATTAACAACACTGTGAGGAGAAAAATATGAACTAATTTGCTATATTGCTATTTTATTACTGTTTTTTGTCTTATAATAAGTACTTTGGTGGTACTATACCTTAATACAGAATTATCATGTATTCATATTTATGTATCATGTTAGTCAAATCTACTTTAAGGAATACCGTGGTTCTTTTGTAATAACATTATGATACCATGTATATAGAATAGAATTCTTTCAGGTCTATACTGAATTCTTTACTGTTGTGATCAGCAACTCAAAATTTGTTGTGTGTAAAAACAGTATCTTCATCAAGGTGTGAAATGCTAATTAAAAATAAAATAGCCAATATGAAAAAATAGCCAATAAAAATTGGTTCATATTGGCACTTACTATCAATACTGCGCATTTTTTAAAATTTTTAATACACCTGACTGGTACTGTGCTGGCTGTTGTGTTGGGTTTACCCTAAACACTCTTGGTTCCACATGACCCAAACCACATGAGTTTTCTTGTTTTGTTTGTGTCTCTTTTTTGAGTTTAAGTCCATCATGAGTTGCTTTATTCTCCTGGGAGTGCTTATAAATGCACAGTGTGCGTTAGTAAACCCTGGGTTAATGTTCTTATCTGCATATCCAAAAGGTTAATAGATTGTTGTTTATTTGGACAGCACATAAAAAAAAACCTGTTGTAAAAATTGCTTGTCCAACAATAGAAATGTTGCCAAAAACCTGCTCTAGTTCTCTTAAATCTACTAAAAAATGCAAAACACAAAATACAAAAATAGATTGGAAAATATACATAACTCCCACAACATATATATATGAACTGAATAATATATATAATATATATATATATATATATATTATTTATATTATTTATATTATATATATATTATATTAAAAAAACTGTGAAATTAAAAATATCCCCATTTAATATCCCCATGAGATTAGAAATGAGGCATCTGTTGCCGCAAGCGATATACCATGGAGGGAAGATGAAGCACTTAATCAGCCCAAAGCATTACTATAAATAATAGTAAATAAAATCATTTTAATATAAATACTGAATTTATAAAATGTAGACCTCTCGATGGGTAGACAACAGAGAGAGAGAGAGAGAGAGAAGATTTATTGTGTAGAATTTTCCTGAAATCTTCATAAAGGCAGTAGAGTTACTGTGCTTGTGTGTGCAGGTACATAAAGCAGAACAGAGTTGCTCTACTGCTCAAACTGCTTGCTTTGTTTCCTTTCCTTGCTCCATTATTCAAGCTTTTCAACCCTCTGCTGTTTTCTGTTGTCTAAATCAACATGTTGTTGAAGGTGCCTGCTGAGAACCTTTACAAATCTTTAGCTGCCCCAGATTTATGGATTTATAGTATATCTTTCTCTCGTTCTCTCTCATTTTGTTTTAGCATCTGTCTCCTACTCTCTAACAATTTCAGTCTGGAGACGCACACTGAAACAACTCGCAAAATGGTGTCTCTTTCTAGACACTACACACCTAAGATTTTGTGCTATTACAAATTGCGTAAATGTTTTATTTCATGTATAGATGAATAGATGGCTGGATGGATTTGCATATCATAGAAATTGCAGGGCAGAATTGTTATTTTGGACTTTTAAGAGTGCATTTTAAGAGATTACCATGTAAAGATTTGGACAGTTCATTTTCTTAAATGTTAGAGGTAGCATAAAAAGAATATTTTTAAATCACAAGCATAAATGTGCACAGGGATAACCTAAACAATTTTTTGATTTACTGTCTCTGTAAATGAATCATTTGTGTACATTGGCTGGGTTGTTTGCATAGTTTATGGGTTGTCTATATTGCATATAGATTTTGTGGTTTGTTGTGTTTTTATAAACAAAATTTGCAGAACTTACTGTTACAATATTCACTTTGATATTTTAACAGTAAATGACTGTAAATGTAAAATCATCTTTCTTCTCTGTCCTACAGAGCGCACCATGGCCAGGCACGAGGTGCGAGAGGTGGAGCAGAGACAAACACAGGACAGTCTGCGGGACTCTCCAGCGATGGCTGAGATTGAGGACCTGATCATCATCTATAACCGGGTGCCCAAGACTGCTAGCACCTCCTTCACCAACATTGCATATGACTTGTGCGGAAAGAACCACTTCCATGTTCTCCACATCAACACCACCAAGAACAACCCAGTCATGTCCCTGCAGGACCAGGTAATATGCCTCTTACCTCACATACCTTATGTCCATAGGCTTGAAACTGTATTGAAATGGGCCATCTGATCTACCACGTAGTCTCTGTAACAAAAGTATGTAACTACATGCAACAGTGCAGTATGTCACATGTCAGGTGTATGCTACTTCATCACATGACCTCACTTCATAGGGTTTCAGTTCATTGTATTTAGAGAGTAGTGCTCAGTTACCACCCAGAAATTAAATACAGTCTTAAAATTTGTATGTCCTAAAACTTTTGTATGTTTTATAAATAATAACAGTTACTTCATATTTATAACACCTTTACTTTTCGTAAAAAATGTCCACTGTGCCATAACATGCTTTTAAATTGGGTCAGTTTTTAGATTTCTGAAAGATATAAAAACAGAAACCTAATCATTTTAACTATGCCCACAGGCTGTCAGAATTTAAAACAAGGCCACTCACTTTTAAATATGCTTACACAAGATAATAATTAAGCAGAATTCTCATATACAGCCCCGGCTGCAGTGAATATGCCAGCTGGTATGCGTATTTCACAGCCACTCTAAAAAAAACCATTGTGCAATTTGGAGTTAATGGAGTGAAGTGTAGTGCAGTGTAAAGTGCCTGTACTGATGACACTGGTGGTCTTTTGCTCTCTGGCTTGGTGTTGATTTTCATTGTGACAGGCCAGGTGTTGTCAGCATAGCGGCCCCTGTGTCTCTGCCATACATTCCTGTCTAACAAGCTGCATCATGTCTGACTCCACCTTTATTATTCATAACCTGCTGTCAATATCCACACTGCCTCTGTACCTTTATGTGTGTGGTGAGCATTTTTTAGAGTTGAGCAAACAATGAGCAGACACTGATGATTGCAACAAACAAAAACTGTTCTCAATGTCTAATGATCGACTAGTTGTCTAACCACCAACTAGTTAGTGTGGTTGACTAATTTATTTGATTTAGTAATTATTGTAGCATTAGTGCAGTTAATTAGTGTGCTGTGTCTTAGATGTTACACAGTTTGCACGATACACCTTTGGTAAAGTAGTTTAGAAGTTGTTTCAAGGTCCTTAAAGGTTTTTATCCATGAAAATCATGCTGCTGTGATTTCAGTGTCACTGAACATTATTCCAACAGCATGTGGCTGTATGTGTCTGTGCTCAAATGCTGTTCTGTGTGCATGTCTGCATTTGTATTCATGTCAGTGCCACCCAGAAAATAAAATGTGTCGGAACGGAGGAGGGGAAAATGTTATTTATGGACACTTTTGCAAAGGTAATATGCAGCCTACCTGTCGACATTGCAAATGGTACAATCTCTGCCTCCCAGGGGAGTTCAGCTCTGGGACTGAGGGGGGGATGTTTGGAGAAAACATTGCTAAATGTGCTTGTCTGGTTTCCATTAGTCACTTGGCTGGTCTGTTCAACGGATATTGCTAAAGCTTAGATGATGGGAGCAAACCAGATCACACACGTGCATTAAAATCCATCAATAGTTCATGTAAATGGTGTTTCATTTATTCAGGAATCAGATGTGATCTTGTGCTTACAGATGAGGTTTGTAAGAAATGTGACATCCTGGCGAGAAATGAAACCAGGTTTCTACCATGGCCATATCGCCTACCTGGACTTTACAAAGTGAGTTTATTCTTACCTTGTCTATCAGTTACTATGAAAATACAGCTGTTTTTTAAGACAGAATACTGTCAAATGTTAGATTCAGTGTCTGCTTGAAAATACTGTAGTCCGTCAAGCAGTTACTGACTTCATGAATATTAGAATATAATTTAAGTGCTGCTGCACTCTAGTGGTAGGAAAAGCAACATGCATTTATTTTCATGCTTTTTATTTTTTAGTACTTACAACTTGTCCCTTCCAGACAGGTATAGAAATTTACTATATATAATAGATTACTATAATGGATATAAAGATAGCTTTGATTTAAAAATTCTTGGATTTTTCATTTTAAACCTGGAAATAAATAAAGGTGTTGAACAATTTAGAATAAAGGAAAGTTATGCATAAAATAAAAGAGAAATATTTAAGATTTTGTACTGTTTCTAGGTCAATAATCAAAAAAGCAAATTTGTAACATGTTGATTAAAAAAATATCTTTTCCTTTGTTGCAGCACACAAAATGCTCTTTGGAACATTCTTAAAGCATTTGTTTACTTATTTATTTGGAAACTTTTTCTCCTTATAGGTTTGGAATCAAGGGGAAGCCAGTTTATATCAACATTGTACGAGACCCAATTGAGAGGCTGGTGTCTTACTACTACTTTCTTCGGTTTGGAGATGATTACCGACCAGGTCTCAGACGAAGAAAGCAGGGGGACAAAAAGGTATTGGATTTAATAATTTTAGTGTTAAAGCAGTTTTATTGAACCAATATAGAGAGCTTTTCTTAACAGAATTTATGCTCCCACTGTTTACACTTAGTTGTGTAAGTCTTGCATGTTTTGTTTCAGACGTTTGACGAGTGTGTGTTATCAGGAGGTTCTGATTGCGCTCCTGAGAAGCTTTGGTTACAGATCCCATTCTTCTGTGGCCATTACTCTGAGTGCTGGTTGGTCATTGTCTTACTCTGCAGCCTATTTCTCACTTAACACAATGATCTCTCTCATTAAATCAAAGTTACTTCTATTGATTTGTTCTCCAAACCATGCAGGCAATATATGTATTTGTTTGTGTATGCAGGAATGTTGGCAGTAAGTGGGCTCTAGAACAGGCCAAGTATAATCTGGTAAATGAGTATCTCTTGGTGGGAGTGACAGAGGAGTTGGAAGATTTTATCATGATGCTTGAGGCAGCACTGCCACGTTTCTTTAAAGGAGCTACTGATCTCTACCGTACAGGTACTTGCATTGTACAGGTAACGGGTAATATTCATAGTGCATAGGTAACTGCTTGTCATCTAATACCATGTCCTAACCAGACGCAACATACTAGCAGGATCAGAGGGAAAAAACATTTGGCTTTACACACTAAGCATGCAAATGGTGCCCCATTTTCACAACACAAATCACAACCTATCACCTTGTGTTGCACTTTTATGCCTTGACTTCTGTTATGCTCAACCAGTTGGCAAGCTTTTATAGTTTTCATTAGGGAACTGGAGGGATTTGTTATATAATATGTGGGGTGTTCACAAAAAGATTTAAGTGTATTTAAGGCCATGTATTTCCCTATGCGTCTCATATCAGCTGAGTTTAATAAAGACCATTTATAGTGCAATACTGTACCATCTGTTCCAAACAGCCGCATAAATGTTGTACCCACTTTATTAGCTGTTTGTTAGAAAAGTATTTGAAAAGAGGACAAACAAATGTTAAACAAATGACTATGAACTGCAGTTCCATGAAGAACTGCAAATCACAATCTTATTAAACAATGTAAAAATAATATAGATTGAATGCTTCAATCAATAGTTAATCACTAAGTTAGCATATATTTATGTAGTTTGAGAGTACTTGACTACATAATTTGCAGTGCTTTATAGCAGTGATCACTTAATTTTGGAAAGTGTATTTCTTTACCAGTTAAATTAAGCTAAAATAACATGCATAAAAGCAGAGAAAAATTCATTTGCCCAATGCATTCATTGTACCAAAATCACTTGAACACAAAGTACATTACAGAATTATGATTTCTGACTTTATAAGTAGGACCTTTCCAGGAATAACTAGTGAAATCCAGTATGAAGTTATATTTAATATAGCGTATAACCTATTAAAAGTCCCCTGATCTATTTCACTCTGATTCAGGTTTATTAAATCATTTGTCAATTATACTCGACATTAAAACATTAGAAAACACAAAAACACAGTAAGTGAACCACTGCGTTATTGTGTTATTGATTTGACTTGCAGGCAAGAAGTCCCACTTGAGGAAAACTACTGAGAAGAAACCTCCCACTAAAGAGTCCATCTCAAAGCTGCAGCAGTCCAACATATGGAAGATGGAGAATGAGTTCTATGAGTTTGCGCTGGAACAGTTTCAATTTGTGCGTGCTCACAGTGTCAGGGAAAAAGACGGAGAGCTCTACCTGCTGGCTCAGAACTTCTTTTATGAGAAGATCTATCCTAAAGTAAACTAAAGTGGTAGTAATGCAACTGAAAGTGCATTGTAAATGCATTGTTTGCCCTGTTTATATACTGTTCTTTCATGCACTCAACAGAGATGATAATGCCTGGTATACGAACACAAGCGCTAGTACAAGTCCTAAAGGGACAGAGGGTTTTGGACAGTGTTCTCCTCTGAGCTTCCAGTGTGCTTTGTGAGACAACCTCATGCCCTGCTGACTGTGACATTCGGCATCAAGCCAGTCATCTGACAACAACTTTAAAACAAAATAAAACGAGTGGTTTCATAGTTCATCATGCCTTCTAGAGGAAAATGTCAGAACTCTTTGGTCATCAGTCATTGCTATGAACAGTACATTTCGAACAGGGTCAAAAGGGTACTGCTTTTTGTACCAGACATTTGGTACATTAGGAGCACCTCTTTATTTTACTACTAACTGTGGTTTTGTGAATTCTTAACACTTTCTGCATTGTGTATATTCAATTTAATAGGATTCCATGAACATTCATGTGTTTACAGACTTCAGTAAATGTATTGTAGCCAGAGGATAAAGAGTGGTCAAATAAATTTCATATCTGTATAAATTATATTTACATATATATTTTATGTAATTGGACCAAATGGTTGTAAAAAATCGTAGTCATAATTTGACAATTTAAACCTAGTGAGTCAGAAAATATATACATCTTTTTGGTACTTGGTGTTTTTTCTTACTTTAAATTTTCATTACATTTTATTCTTCATCTTTTGATTATGGCTTCCAGATAAAGATTTTGGAATACCAGATTATAGCAGTGCAATGGACAGAGATCTGTTTGTACCAACATTAGGTGTGAGGCAGATTTTTGTGTCTTAACCATGTTGGTCCAAAGTGGTTTTCTGGAGCAGTAACTACTGGTATCATATTGTAGCATAGTAGATGCTCAAACTTAGTCTAAAAAGACTGCTGCCTACTTAGCACTCATAATTAGACCTCCTGTGATAGACTAAGCCTGGTTCTTATTGTAAAACGTTGACTGTAGTACGGGAAGACCTGAGAGGAATTTCTATATCTGTCTGTCTTTGAATGTCATATAAATCACAGGGTTCATATAATGAAATGGTTAAGGCTCAAATCAACATCAGTACACTCTATAGTGCCTTCATGAATAACTGTACATCACACCCTGATTTGGCAATTTTTGTAAATGATTTAAACAATGTCTGTATTTTAAGTCATGTTTTAAACTGACAGCTTTGTTTTTATGTGATTTGTTATGTGACATTTGATTTCTTTCTTTTCTAGTTCTATATTTTGTCTCAAAGCCTTTCAAATAAACATTACTATCTGTTAGACCATGTTATTTTTAGGGTATTTTCAGCAAAAAATTTTACAAACACCAATAATACTATCAGCAATTGACCTAAAATGGCTGGATGAGGCTGTAGGCAGAACATTTTGTTTAGTGAAAGCTTCCAAATGCACAAACAGTTTTAACCAACTGTAACAAGGAATTCTACCTTTGCTAGACTAGAGCCTGCATTCAGTTTGCACGGTACATCAAGTGCAGTGACAGCAGGCTGATGGAAGCTGTGAATAAGAGCAGACATGTTCTGATTCTTCAGGAGGACACTGCCAAACTTATCCTGCCAACTAATTGTCTAGTCTGTCACACTAACAGGCAGTGGAGTGGAGGTGTTAAAACGCTCTGTGCAATCTTCATCCATCTTTCTGAGTGCTTGGTTCTTACCTTAGTAATTTGCATTGCAGGAACTTAATGGATGGAGGAACATTTTTCAATGAATCAGCCCAGGACGATTATCATAACATAATTTGTCTGTGGATGTAGCGGTTTTGTAGATGCCTGTTTAGTTCACCCAAATTTAAGCATTGTTTACCCATTGTCTTGGTTTCAAAATGCTTTATTTTGTGGAATCCACAGGGAGATTTTCTGAGGACTATACTGGTCACTGTTTTTCCGTGCAATTACGATGAATTTAGAGGTTTTAAAAAGTTTTATTAAATATTTGATGACAGATTATTATTAAGTCTGTGAACTGAGTCCAGAACTGGGTCTGATTTGTGAATGAATCATATAGACTGGTATTGTGAATTGAATTCATTAAAATTCATTCAGAAATCAGACTACTTTTGTCATGGATAACCGGAGTGGATGTTAAGATTTTCAATGCCAATCTTTTTTAGGATTGCCAATTTAAAAAAACATGAAATCTTAATGTTAAATACAATAATTTGCCCAGTCTCTGCTTTTATTTTTATTTTTTTATTTTGGTTTAAGTGTAAATTGTACTTAGTAGGTGGGGAGTGAGATTGTCCAATGGGATTAGATCACAACAGAACACCATTCTCCATCCGGCAAGAGACAGATGGCTTGCAACCGATTTCACAAAAAAGAACTTTTGTTTTTTCTTGTTTTTTTGCAGGCATAACAAAGCATTGTTTCATTAGGCAGATGAATACAGGCTGATAATTACTTCTCAATTTAAGTGTTTGTACCATGTATTGATTTGTATTGGGAAGGTTAATTGGGAGCACATAAGTTCTGTGTTTTGTTGTTGTTACACTATCACTTGTTTGTTTTCATTACAAAAAGTTTCCCAGAGGATATATAAGGATATATAAAATTAATAAATTATCAGGTTTAAACACATTGGCAAAAAAACACCTAACTTTTTCATTTGTATTTTATCATGAAGGTGAAATATATAGAATGCCCCCACCCATGTCTTCAACTTCAGGCTACATTTGCCAGTTTTGATAATAACAATATGGGGAAATGAATAATAATTTGTATTCATTTTCTCTCTCTCGCCGATTAACCACATGATGTGAGATTTTTAGATCCTTCCAGAGTCCATATGCTGTCTTATTTTAACCCATGGTTGGTTACAATATGAACAAACCGAACCACTGGGTAAAATTAACCTAGACTTCTCTATGGGCGTATTTAACCCATCAGTTGGGTTTGTCAATGTTTTACCAAACCATTGGTCAAACAACCCAGCATACCTACCTTAGGTCTGTTATCGCTTTTGGTAATTCTCCCTCCTTCCACTAGAGGGAGTATTGTGTCCACGATCCCTGTCCCTCTATTAAAATCAGCTCAGCTGGAATTGTTCAAAAAACAGCATTAATGCACCTGTACTAAGCCAAATGGACCAAACGAATGGGGCCTTGCCATTAAGAATACAGATTGCTCTATTTAGAGTTTTACTGGCTTTCAGCTTTGGTGGCAGCTATAAATAAAGCTCTTTACTTCTGCCCAGGCATTTTGTGGTCCTCTTTCTGTTCACTTGCATAAATGACACAGTACTTTTTAAGTCCCTCTGTGCAAATGGTAGGCTGGTGATGTGGCCTTCTTTCCAGAGAACAAGTTTGGCGTTTCTGAGAAGATTTCAAGAAACTTTTACCAAAATGACCAATTTACACATCAGGCACAAAGTCTTTCAAGGAGCCATATGCAGTAACTGGCATATTAAACTGCCCTATTTGTAAAATTACTGCTGGAGGTGTGTGACATGGTTAGCTTGGTTAATAATGAGTTTGAATGAGTGTTCCCTCTTTAGATATGAAGTGTTTACTGTAGGCCTGCTTGCAGGGCTACTTCGTTGGTCTTAAGGTCACCACCAACAAGACTAGTACTGTGTGTCTCTGCTGAAATAACCACAAAATCAAAAAAACAAACTAATTTAGCTAATAAAGGCTGGGTTTAACAACCATAACCCATTGGAGTTTGGAAAAACTGCAGCTTTTTCTGGGCAGATCAGAGAAGACCACTGAGCTGTGGAGCAAAACTGGCCATAGCGTGTTGAAATTAGTGCTCATAAAACAGAGCAAGCCAGAGCAACACTGACCCCCTGCTCTTCGGGACAGAAGACAGGACTTCTGAGCACTTGGCTAAAGGGGTTTAATTTGCCTGCTTTGCAAACGCCTTCGTCTGATGGAAATGTGGTATCTAAATCAGAAGGAGGGCTGACTAAAACAAAGTTCAAAGTCAATGGAGAGCCAAGAAAACTAGCACATTATTTCCGTTCTGGGGGCGTTTAGGCTTCCTTGACTATACAAGCTAAAAGCTAAAAATAGTAATTAAGAGAGTTGTTCCCATGATGTGGAAAGATAATTAGGAAAGCTAAAAATGTAGGACGTGGTCTGACTTTACTATGCAAAGCAAATGACACAGGTACTGGAAAAATCGGATTGCTCACCGGGAAGGAAAACTAACCACAGGGAAAATTAACCACATAAAGACTTTTTAATATAAACATTGTGTGAGTTGTTTGACTTCTATGATTAAGTCTTTGGTCATACCATTTTTATTCAGCTGCTCTGATTTGTATTATTTCTGAAAACATTCAAGTATGAAAACAGGGAAAAACACAGAAACACAGTCTCCATCAGTTATTCTATAGACTGAAGTCTGATTCTGGATGTGACCTTTGACTTTGAATTAGATTTCTTTTATTATGAGTGTTTGACATTGAAAAAGAGAGAACAAGAATCTTCCTTGTTCTGCATGTAGAATTCAGGGAGGTAAAGGACCTAGCAGGCAACGAAAGATGCAATCAGCAATTCAATCATGCCTATTGTTCAAGCTTACTGATGAGCTTTGCAGAGTAGATAATGGAGTAAATTATTTACGCCACTGCTCCCTCTTCTTTCGTGACTCTTCATTGTTGTCAGTGCTGTCATTGTACCTCTGCACAGCTGTATGGTCACAGTTTGAGGACTTGCAGCTCTGGTTGTACTATGTACTTGTTTAATCATTCTGTTGTCTTTTTGGTAAAGAACGATATAAATACTACATTGTTTTTTGTATTGGAATTACATGGTTCAAGGATACCTGAACAAACACACACACAATATATATATATATATATATATATATATATATATTTTCATGTAAGTGTTCTGTACATCTTATTATTTCTTACATGTCTTATTTATACAACCAGTTATGGTCTTTCACCTTTTGCCTTTAATTGTGTTATGTAGTTTTAAATAAATTTTGGCTAATTTTTAAATCAAATTTGACTTTTAAATAATTAATTTTTTTAATCCAATGCCTTTTGTGGTTTTACTATCCACTACAACACTTTTAAACACCTGCAGAACTGCAACAAATTATTATGTGGGAAGGAAAGATGAAGTTGTAATGGTGTCACATTACTGCTCTGATCACAGATATATTTGTTAAATTCACAATTCAAACCCCATTTTAGTGCAGTATTTACTAATAGCAGAAAAATATAAAGGGAGTTGAGAAATATGAGAAATATTATGACATGCACATTATGACATATGACAAAAGAAATTGAAATAAAAGGGAACAAAACAGTTTGTGTGCCCAAGTATATTTCATTTAAATGTAAGTACATTTCCATTAGAAAGTAAACAAATATATTTTGTTTTCTATTTTACCAGGAAAAAAATCTTTAAAGTGATAGCTCACCCAAAATTAGGAATCCAAACCCAAATGATGTTTCAAACCTCTAAGTATCTTCAATAATGTCGTGTTAATGTGACTGACAGCCTCACTAACCTACAGGTTTAAAACAACACGAGAGTAGTATTTTGCACCTTTTCTAAACAGCAGTTTAAATATATGGCGGCACATGGAAAGCCAACCAAACCAGTGTCTCAGTTCATAAATTGTTTCGAAAACCTAACTTCTTCCCAACATAATGCATGTATCAAAGGCTTGCGAAAAGGTGAAGTGAGTTACCCTGTGTAGCTATTTACAGACCAGGATGAAATGAAAACTAGTCATGTAAAACATGGACAAACACACTCTTTGACTTGCTGTGGGCCATTACAATCTCTGCTGGACACACAGTACATTCTCCCACTCGGTCTCTGTTAGAGGTAAATAACCTTCATGCAAATTGGTTTCAGTAGCCTTGAGCTGCTCTTTTTGCATTGCTTTATTTAGGTGCTTTGATTATTCCCCTTTGCTGCTATTCAGTTGCACAAAAACCTCATGCTGACTGAGAGAAAATATTTCAGCTGCCTGGAAATATTTTCCTGCTTTTGCAACCTTTTTCTCCATGCTCAGTATAATAGGTGATAACCTTCACAAAGACAAAAGACCTTCAAATTCACCTCCTTAAAAACAGTAGAATCCATGACATTGTTTTGATAGTCGCTTGGTTGTGTAAGTTAGCAAATGGTTTTATGTGAAAGCAATTACTGAATTGAGTTTCTAGCATTTATAATTTGCCAAGTGTCTTAAAGACAATAGGCTGATTTATTTGTTCTGAGCATGTTACACAAGTGGTATAAGTCTGTGTAGGTGCATTTGATTACAATTTGGTATTAATAGTTTGTCTGAGGATCTTGGAGAAAACATAAAAAAAGAAAAATGTCAAACTACAAATTAATCATTTAATCCATCATTGTGTTCTGGTTTCTCCCAATCAATGAGTACAAGAAAGCAATGAACATGATCATGCTTATGATTAAACCTGCACAGACGTTGCTGCATATGCCGAGTACAATATTGTTACCATTCAGATTCATTGTCTATGTTCATCAAAGCAAGATCTGCAAAAGTATGCAATCTCTAACTCCTCGCATACTGTAACTGTTGAATCATAAATGTATATAGCAACCTCTAAAATTATTAATGGACTGTTCTAGTACTTTTGTTTATCAGCCACTAGGTGTCAGTGCTTTCTGGTTGTACTTATAATTTTTCCAAAGCCAAACGTCAGCCGTCATTTGAGGGTTTATTATTTGTGTCTGCAGGATGTTTCTTTCTGTACTTAAAAATTGTTTAATAGTTACACGTTATAACGTAGAGTTAGCAGAAATGTTGATTATTTTTGTTTGCATTCAATTTAAAACAGGTTATAATTTTTAAAGCAACAATAAAGCATTTTATTTTAAAGCAAAATTCAGCCCTATAGAGGCCCAACCCTTTTAAAAGGGGACAGAAAATGTTTAGTTTAATTAATTAAATCACTGAATCCATTAAAGTTTAAGAACTAGACCTACAATTTAAAGCCTATTAAAGTAGTTTAGAACATAGGTTCTACAACTTAACCTTAACCTAAACTGTGTAAATAAATGTGAAGTAAAAAGAGTGTTGTTGTAACAACAGATTCTTACATTTTGTGCATAGATTTGTGTTCATCAAATTTATTTCCACCACCTCCCATCCCCACCCAGCCTAACCCTATGTTTCATTTTAAGCGTTTTTATTTTTCACAAATACAATGACCATCTGTAAGCATACATAGCAGACTTTATGTGTGGGTGGGTGTGTTTTCTTGTTTTTCTACCTTTGTGGGGACCAAATGTTTCTACGAGGGCTGTAAAATTCACATACATCTACATTGTAAGGACTAGTCAGCCTACTTTGTGGGTTGAGTAGAGGATTATTGTAAAGTATTGCTACTTCATTTATCAAATGCACAACAATATAACAGGCAGCATTTGAATGTAGAAAGTGAGCAATTAAAAACCAAAAATTGTAATGTGCAATATTCCCTGTGGAATACAATATAGAAATGTCATAGGAAGGCAAATGTTCTATGTGTCTGTAGCATGATACCATATCCCACCATAAAACACCAAAGCAACTTTTATTTAATTTTTATTTAACTATTTACTTAGTAAAGTTTTCCCATTAAGGTGGCTTGCCCTGCAGGACAACTTAAGTTATTCATATTTCCTTCACTTGAGTCCACAACAAAGCAGTACTGTATCTACATATCATTACAGGACTGACTGAAGTCTAATGGTGACCCAGCAGAAGCTTTCTCTCCCACTGTGGTGAGGACACATGGCTGCGGGTTCTCTGGGCTTGAGTTCCAGAGCTTTGTTCGGGTCACACATTTCTGGAGGCTGCTTCCCTGACAACTGCCAACAAAAGGGGCATTGAAGAGAAGCACTTTGATGCCTAATCTACATGCGTTTGTACAGAGAAACTGGAGCCGCACTAAAGGAAACAGGTGCAACTAATTACAATGCTGTACAGTCCTTTCTCTTTCCTTTTCACTCGCTCTCTATTCCTTTCTCTTTGTATTTATCACTTTTCCTTTTATGTGATGACTATCACAGAAGCCTCAGTGTGAGGGAGTTGGAAGCACAAATGTTAGGGCACATAGAGGGCGCAGTCTCTCCCGCGCACTAGACATCAAAGCCACTTAAAAACATTCCATGACACTGCTGGCTGGCCCTGCTCACCCACGTGAAGTGGGCTGTTATTGAATGGCTTGATTTAACCTGTTGCCAAGTTAAATTAACCTGTTTTAGTTTCTCTCTTTTCAAGTCTTGACTTATGACAAAAAAGTCAAATATGTAAAATAGGATGGCATGGAGTTTCACCATTACAATTTTATATTGTGTTAGTATATGTATAAGAAAAATCATAGAAAACATTAAATAGCATAGACAACTTTAAAAGTAAAAGTAAAAGAAACTAAGGCTGTGCTCTGGGATGTCAAAATGCAAAACATTGGACTTAACATTTCTGGTTTCCAACAGCAAACAATAATATGACCCATGAACTATAGGGGCTTTTCTCCCACACAGATGTAAACCATCAGCTTGGACAACTGTATCATGAGTCATTATGAGTTATCACTGGTGTCATTGTGCTTGGATGTCAAACCCCTGCAGTCATCTTCAGGTCCACCCAGCTGGAGAAAGCTGAGAGGCTTTAATATCTTCTTCTCACCTTGTCTATACAATAAAGAGGTGTGCCTTACCTTGAACAACAATGATTCAGGGTGTCAGGTTTAGTCTGTGGACCACCCCAGTATTCTATATCTGCAAACTCCCTTTATCAGTAAGATGATATAACTGATGTTTGCTGCTGAAACAATTACGGTGGACCGGAGGCATCAAAAACCATGTATATTATTCACAGGAATCTGAATGGCAACCAAGTCAGAACAGCTTGGAGCTAAGACTGCCCATTTCCTCTGACAGGTGTCTCAAATCAAAGCTGCTTTCTTGCTGAACACTGCATACTCAGAGCAGCTTCAGAAAAGCATTATGAAATCTGAGCGGACAGTTGGATCCTTTCTTTTCCAAACCAAAACAGTATGTGGAGATGTTTGAAAATGATAGTTGAATGTGACTTTTGCACTAGCATCCTGATCTTACTAAGTACTCTGTGGCTCCTTAGCAGAGAAGGAGAAGATATAAATTTTGAGCCATATTTTTGCCACAACATTTTATTCCTCAGCGTTCTTCTGCTCTCTCTGACAGCAGGAATTTGATGCAGAGGAAAATGGCCAAATCTTTAAAGATCAATCTCCTAAAAATATAAGCTGCTCAAAAACATAATGCATTCTGGCTAGAGGGAGTATCTGGCAATCTGTAGTACACCACAAAATCACTTACAGATTTCTGAAAACAAGCCCATAAGGTGACCTTACTGTTTGGTGAGGTGGAGCGTAAGACGATTTCCATTTTGGTGGCAGGTAATTTTGTTGCTGTATAACAGGAGACAGATATATATTAGCTTCAGCATAGCCATTTCCCTTTAAAGATCTATTTATAGCATAATGTTGTACACAACATGCCTATCATCAGCATAACACTGACTAACCACCAGTCCCAAACGACTGATAGACACGCTGTGTAAATCACTGACTGCACTTCAGGATGTGGATACAAACCACAAGGGGCTTTTGAACGGCCACACTCAAATGTGACTTTGTTTTTAACAGCGTGGGCCGACATTTCCCCCAAGCACTGTCCCATGATCAGGCTTGTCTGCTATCTGAAATGGGACAGTGAGCTCATTGTAAATCACACATTAGTGTAAACCTCTCCCTAAAGCTGGGGTCCGGCTGAACGTGACTTACGTTCTCATCAGTGATAGTCTGAGTCCAGTATGCTTCATATTTTGTGCACTGACTAAGTAGTGCATTAGAGAAAGGAATGCAGGTCTGAGTTTGGGTCCCTGGAGGATGGGGTGAGGAGGTAGAGTTTGGGTCAGGGTAGGATTAGATTGCAGAACACTTCCAGCCAAACTCTCAGGCTTATTTGAGTCTTGGCCTTCTACTAGACACTCAGTCAGACTGTCTCTTAAATACCAAAACACCCTCATCATTAGAGAACAACATAGCTTTGTTGATATAATACATACACAGCAAATCAAAAGGTCAAAAGCATTGCACATAGACCCCTGCTACACCTATTGTTATCATCCATTTCGGTCGATCAATGGGACTGAAATGGACAGAGCTAAATTCAGCTGTAACCATGGACCAAAATGTTTTGTGATTTAATTACTCAAACCAGGAAGCGACCATATTCCATTTCTAGAGTAAACACTAATCTGTCTTGATGTTGTCTTGAGACCCCTTGAAATCCGATCACAGGTGGTCACATGAGACGTAAGACAAGTGTAAACAGCGATCCATCTTACCTGTCCACCTGTGATTTGATCACTCGAAGCAAATTCTAATATCAGGTGTTAATGGTGCACTACAGAGCCGTTTCACATTGAGAAGTAATGAGGTTTTACGGTGGGTTTGGCTACCCATCTTAACATGTCAGAAATCAAGATACTCACAGAACATTTTATTGCTCACTTTATAGCATCACTCCCAGTTAAGGCATGTTGGAAAACAGTTAAAACATATTAAAATGTATTATTGCATATTTATTACTGATTTATAACAGACAAGCAAAATCTCTTTAATTCTTTTGAACAACCTCTATTTGATGTTTGCTTTACTATCATTCATTCATTCACTGTCTGTCCTGCACTGCACTGTTTAAAGAGTGCTTGTATTTATAAAGGCCCATTGCCCTTCCTATCTTATTTATTTGTCTGGAAAAGGGACAGGAAGTAAGTGCTGGCGGTGGAGGTGCTTGATTGACATGTCCAGTGTTCTGTTGGCAGTTAGATGCATTTACTGTTCTCTCCTCTCAGACTGAGTGAGGGTTGGTATGATCCTAATGCATCTGAGAGATCAACAATGGGCTGGCTGATGGCTGCTGGAGAAGGTCTTCCCGCACCCCAGACACAGTCTCCATTGTCCATTAACCTGCCAACGGCAGGCCACTTGTCTCTCTGATCATCTGTAAGAGGGAACAGAGTGAAAATAAAACCCACACCAGTGATGCAAGTGTCATTTGTGTATAAAGACGCCAGACTCTCACTCTGGTTTTGGTATTCTGCTTCTGTCCCTCTTACATTTGTAAACAGGGCTGTTGCTCTTACATCACTGTAAATGAAAATGTGTTTGCAAGTATCTGACTCGGTGACAAGAACAGTACATTTGTTTGTTGAAATGCCTCCCTCTCTGCATGGTGTTAGTTGAGAAAATCAATTCAGGTTGCTCAGTCTAAGAGGTCTTGAGTGCTCATCCAAATCAGTTAAATGAAGAGAGACTGTGTTGGTGTGAACTGAAGTGAAAAGCAATAATTGCAGTGTTTGATGACAAATTACTGAATCTACTAACACAAGATAAATAAATGTTGGTTAAAGCTTTTAGCCTAGTAAGTATAAATGGTTAATAACCTTTGTTTTACAAGCAGAGCAATGCAGAGCTAATCTAAGGAATATAAATGTACCAAACCTCATGTTCCAAACAGTGAGTAGAATGTTTTTATTCCCCTCACCCCTTCAAAATTAGTTCAAACCAAAAGAGGTGGAAAAAAGACCTTACACCAACATAGCGTTTATTACTTTGGTATGAATTTGGTCAGGGCAGTTTCATACTCACATCTGCAACTAATCCATGACCTGCTGGGATTTGTAAATAGAGTACATTGAAGAGTTTGTTCCACTAATACATTATAAACATGGAGGACGGCTTGGAGCCTTTGAGTTTAGGGTTACATTCAATATGGAACTGGATGCTGCATTGATGTAACACTTTGCACATGGTTGAGTGTTTTGGAATTAATCATTATCCTGCTGTCCTTGTTTTGTCGGTAGACATCTTTGATTTTTGTGATCTTAGCTGCCTGGCACTTGTGAGGTTTTAAAACCTCACTGCTTTCGGAAATTGGAGAAAAGAAAATTGGCATAACATAAATTCTTCCTTTTCTGGGTAGACTCTTTCTCTCTGTCCTACTCTCTGTTTTTCTGTGTTTTTTCTAAGGCTCTTGTTTAAAGTGGACAGCAGGGGCATTAATCACAGCCACTGCTACAGACAAACAAGAAAACTCACTCTTCAACCACAGAAACAAGACAGTCGCCTCTGTCCTGTGCTCCAAACTTAATGAAAGCTTTATCTTGTTAAACCACCACTAAAACCAGCCTCTGAGAGTCAATCAGCCCCTCTTTACCCCCTGAGAACTGTAATGTCTTGTAGAACTTGTGTGAATATGTAACCCATTGGGTGAAAGGCAACCCATTCTGCTCTATCTTAGTCCACTCTTGTTTCTATGATTTTGCTTTCAGGTTAAAGGCCATTTTCCCATGCTGCTCAAAACCATCAGCTCGAAACAGACACACTGCAATAAGAGTTAAAAGGACATCAAAATTGGTCTGCTGTCATCGGGGGTCAGTTTTATCCCTATTTGCCTTTCTCCAACCGATCCATCAGCGAGGTCTGATCAAAATGGGATACCGGGTCTTCCAGCATTCCTTATTCCTGGGGATGAGTTTCTCTGACTGTCCCTCTGCCACCACTTCCTGTCAGCCAAGCCTGAAACAAAGACCCTCTCTCTCGCTAACTGCTTCTCTACTCCTGCTCTTTCACTCACTCTCTCTATAAGGCTGAGAATTGGGCATGAATTGCAACACATATTTATGAGATTATCCACTGTCTCGTGTTTCCTTTCCATGTACAAAAGGGGAACATTTTTCATTCCCTCTGAGTGAAAACATGCAAAAAACACAAAATGATTTCGATACTGTTGTTGTCCTCAGATCTCTAAGGGGATGCTAACTCACATCGATCTTGTTTTGTACTACAGCACTTCCCCCAATGCCATTAGAATGATAACAGCCTAAAATAAAGCTTCTATGCCACCTCCCTGCTAACATGAACATACACACGTGCACACAAACAATCTGTATAGAGATAATCCCAAGAGATGGATCTGTACAAAAACAGATCAAAATGAAAAGGTCACTGAATTCTAAGCCGATTCAAATTGAAGCAACTCCAAAGAGGAGTGATAAAAGAGAAGGACATGTATTCTTAAAGCAAAAGGAAGTTTTGGGGATGGAGAAGTGGCCTAAACCACTTCGCAGAGCTCTATATCACAGGGTGTTTAGACGGTGTAGTAATAATAATGAGCAATAATAAAGAGCTTTAATGACAACAACAGAGAGTGGGGTAAGATGTGCCAAGGGGTAAACTGTATCCCCTCCTAATCTAGCAAACAATTCCAAACAAGTCAAAATGTTTTTCATAATATATTTAGCTTTTGCATACCACAGTAAATATTCTACATGGCAGGTACAATGAATTTTATTTCAAAGCAAATTTATCCAGTCAAAACAATGTTTATACAGGCATTATATACATTTGTTTCCATTTTAGTTAATACACATCTTGCAATAAAATTAGATTTACTAGCCTTACTTCTGTCTTTTCTCCAACAACAGGACAGCTTACCTAAAAAGTGACACAGTTTACCCCACTCTCCCCTACATAACCATCCCAATAAATAGTTTACTTGGTCCAGATGCTCCTGCCTTTTTACAAATAGAAAAAAAATGCAAGTACATAGAATATGTACTTTTATTCGTAGTACATAGAATAAAAGCATTTAAGGGTAGCGTTCCAAAACCGGTAATTCACTAAGAATTACAAAAAGCTTGTCACTTGGGGGTATTCCATGTGGCCAATTTAGAGGGAAGATGTAGAAGGGCTTTATTTATGCAGCGTTTCTTGTGATTCCACAGATCCAGGGTTTGTGTTTTAAAAGAATGAAAGTGTTCATTATTGTTCTAGTGCTAAGATAAAACTATATGTACAGTTATGTATAATGTTAATAGATAATAATGTTGTTAAAGGACTATAGTTCAAAAAACCTATTTTCTCTGGAAATCAGTTCTATAAATAAATATATTGACCCCAATGCATTGTTTACACATAAACCAAGCTCATTATGAGAAGGTGAACATAATATGTTGGTGTGCTGTTTCTTTAAGTTACATGACTGGAAAAAACTGTGACAATGACAGACATTGAAGAATAATCAAGCCAAAACATTACTGAAAGTGTCTTAATTCCCTTTAATGGAAAGAAGATTAATCCATTTTATCTAAAAGGGAACATATAGGCTTTTTAGTTAAATAATCCAGATTACAGTGTGCAGGCGATTTCCAGGCAAACACAAGAGATAAGATCTCCATTTCCTGCAATCAAAAGCTCTACCTCAATATAAGCTTTTATAAAAAGGCACTTACTCTCTATTTTCAGTTCCTAGTCATTTTAGATATATAGGGCCCATTTACATCCATTATCTAATTTGACTCAGGAAAAGGAACTCATAGAAATTAGGAGAAAGGGGATATTTAAAAGGGGACAAAGGGAAGTATGACTAAAAAGCCTTTAAAAAGTTTAAAATTATGGCACATAATCGAAACGTAATTGTTATGATTTTAGTCTGTATATTTTGCCATGTGATTATGCGCCTTTGAAATTAGGTGTTCTGAATGCTTTTCCTTATAAGCCATGCACAGAAACTGTTCTTTTACTACGTGTAAGTCTTAAAAAACTACAAAAATGACTCTGAATGTCAAGTTTCTCAATAATACAGTACAATAACTTTTGTACTTTCTGTTTTAGTTTTAAAAAAGGTAAAGCCTTATGTTAATGTATTCTATGAAGGGAAGAAGCTGAAAATATTTTGTTTGTTCTTTGTCAAGCCAAGGCTTTTTCCATATGTGATATTAATTTGAATTTGTCATCAATTAATTGCTCATTAACCAGGGAGGGTATCATCTGCAGCGAAATTAAAAATGCAAATTAGATATCAACCTAATATCAAAACAGTTTAGACTGGTGGTGACAAATGAGTGGCAATTCTACCCTACTTTTTTCCTAAATAGTGTTGCCTTGGAAACCTTCATTCTCTTACAGTGTTTGGGTAACCAACTTGATTTTTTTACCATAATTATTATTTTAAACATAACTTTTACTATATAACTATTAAAAAGATGACAAAAGAAGTTCACAACAGTATAGCATCAACCATGCTATAAATGATATTGGTATGTACTTTATATTGGCAAGATGTAATGTAAATTTGATATTTTGTTATAAATTGTTATCAAATTTCTTAACAACATCACAATACACTATATAACATAAAGACTGGACTGTATGTTGCATTGTAGAAGACTTTTCCAACCAGATTAATGCTTAACCCTGATAATGAGGATATCAGGGTTAAAAGTATGTTTTAGGTGCAATGTTAAGAATATTTTTAACATTTTATATATGCAATATATTTTTGGGGAGGAAATCATGGTCCCGTGAGTTATGAATAATGGTTGCTACACCCCTGGATGCTGGGAAGTGGTGCTTTGCGCTAGTAAACAGGGTGATTGATTGAAAGATTGGGACAACTGGGAGTGGCGGGCCAGAACTGAATGGACTCATCTGAAGCCAGGCATCCAAAAAGCTTTAGATGCCCCTGGCCAGCTAAATGACCCAGGATAGAATCCATGTCCAAGAATATTGCTTTCGGAATGCTCAGGAAGGAGGGAGAGCGCTTATCTGTGGGCAATTACCGTCCCACAAGCACTGAATAAAATGAAAGATAGCTCAACAATCTGAGGTCTGGTAAAGTATGGATAGAAGTCAGTGGATCAGATATTTGCAGACAGGTTTATATCTTGACAGCTATTAGATTAAGCTGTCTCTGTATAGTCTATGTTTAATTAAGCACTTAAAATCACCTTGGGTAGAATCATCACTGCTCCTTACTGACACACATGTTTAATCAGGACTACTTTAGGGACGACTTGCGCTATTCAGCCATGTTTGACTGCTGTCTCACAGTTAAAGCTGCATCTAATCTAATATCTATACAGCATTTGAGATTCCTAATGGCCACAGGGTCCTTATGAGCATAACTTCCTCTCTCTGAGGTTGGACATTGTTATTAACTGTATGCCTCAAACAAAACCAGCCAGTTAGGGGACTCAGATGAGAAACTGCCGAGACCTGAGTGTTTCATTTCAGGAAGAGCTTAATTAGAATCGCTCCACATGTCCCTAAGGGCCAAAATTAGAGCCTATTTCTTTTCATTTTTGTTGTTGTCTTTGTTATGTTCACATTGTCTTGGCTCATTATTTCCATAGGCATTTAAATTGTGGTAATGGCAGTTTGTGTCCACTGAGAGAAACAAAAGTTTAGGCCAAAATATCATCCTCATAGTTTAAAAAGGGCAAATGAAAGACACCCTTTCTTAGTTAGTTAATTGCTTTTCCCATAAATTTTATTTATGGGAAAAGCAATTAAAGGCAAAATCCTACAGAGATAGCATATGTTCATTGTTTTTTTTCTCAATGTCTAATGGAGAATAGGATTGGTATCACGGCTGTTACACAAGACCAGATTGCATGGCATTAATGAAACCATTACAATTTTTGCAAGAAAAGACCTTTATTTGCCATCCATGGACTGAGACCCTTGTTCCTGTTTTGAACTTTTAAGATTTCCTTCATAAGTTAACTTTTGAAAATATCCTTTCATTAGACCATACCATGTTAAATCCTAAAAATCTCATGAAAACGTGAGCTCCATTTCCAAACCCAAATTACAGCAACTGCGCAGCCATTCTGCAGTATATCAAAGATGGCAGAGGCAGGGGGGCCTTCTCCACAGGAAGTTCCTGCAAACAGAGTGCACCCACTTTTTAAACCCCATTTGTCTTGTTAATGGGCCCCTCTGATTACCTGATTGCACTGGATGACTGTGGAGAAATCTGATTGCGTGAAATTATACAGAGCAAAAACTTTTGATTGGGGAATGGATCTGGGATGCTCGTTGCTACCATTTGACAGGGCCCCTGTGAAATTTGGCCTCATTGATTTCAAATCAGCAAAGTGTAGCGCATAATTGTAATCAGAGCCCATGTTCACTGAGCAGTCTATTTTAAAACCCAACTCCCTTGCTGTGCAAACTTTTTAGCCTTAACAGTATGACAATGGTATTAGTCCTGGTTAATTACATGCCCTTTAAAAGAACTATTATAAGGGCTAAACCCTTTCTGGCTGGAAGGCCATAAAAGACTTCAGCCATGAGGGTGACTGCCTTGTACAATACGCTTTTATTAATTATAATATTAATCATAATATTATAATTCATAATATTAGTTATAAATTCAGCATATACTTTAGGTCTATTAATCCAATGTCTAATCAGGCCAGTTCAGTTGGTGGAGTTCTTTAAAATCAGTTACAGTAGCTATGGCAAATATGGGGGGTGCATCGAAATTATGTGCCTTTCACATCTAACATGTATAATGTACCGATTTTCAAAGTTCAAAGTTCATTGGCCAATTGTTGGTAGATCTGCTTTAACAAATAAAAAAAAAGTATTTTTGACTGAGCTAATATAACTTAATTTTACATGACTCCAGTTTAATCTAAATATCCCTTAATGTCGTTGTTAAAATTTCTAACAACCACTGACTATTACCAGCAATATTCTTTGTGCCATATTTTGGTATTCCCAAAACCTTTTAACATATCACAAATGTTACAAACTTATCACTTCTCCCACTTCTTTGTACATTTTTTCCCACTTCTGTACATAGGTTGTTTAGCTGTGATAACCAATTCCTTAAAGGGGTCATGACATGAGGATTCTTGAGCCTTTGACATATAAAAGGTCCTGGTATCATTAATACATTCTGCAGGTTTCATAACTTAAAATGCCCTCCTTATCAATAACAAAAGCATTAATGGAATAAAAACAAATGCAAAACAGGGTTTGTGTCATAAGGTGAATTCCTCCCCAGAGCAAGATAGCATTACCTACTTTTACAGCATTGCATTGTTGGCTCGGCCTATGGTTGTTCAGTCGCAGCATTGTCTTTGTTTGGGATAAATCCACTATGACATCGCACAATAGACTGAAGAAAATCCTTTGGAGGAGCGAGTGGACCTAAAGGCCTTGTTACACTCATAATATGATTGTGATAGCAGCCAGTCAAATGGTGTGCTGTTCCTCACTGTGGAAATTGAACGTCTTTGCTAACCAAAATTACACCTGAAGGTTCTTAAAGGGGAGCACTCAGATCTGACTTTTTTAATCACAGGACCAAAAACTGAGTGGAAAAAGCGCATAAATTACATAATTTACATAATATCATAATTAGACCTGTTGAAAAAAAACATGTCATGACCTCTCTAAGATGGGGGTTTTGAGAAACTATGTTTTATTGGACAATTAATTTAGAAATTAATCAAAATATAAGATTAAATGAATTGCAATCCATAAAAAAGCATGAAAAGAAGCCTTTCTTTGTCTTAGCAGCAGTATTAAGAACGTGCTCCATAGGAATCAAGAGAATCTGGCAGTTCTTCTCACTTCATTAATTAACTTTCTATTGATCTGACATTCTGTGCTTTCAAGGCATTGTTTTTTTTTGTGCACACTGCATGTAGTGTCTTTTGCCACGGTCAAGTTTAGCATCGCCATGGTTACAGCACTATGAAAATGAATGCATTGGCAAATGCACCATTCAACACTTCACAGTTAAAAAATATATATGCCAATATGCCAAAATGCTGAAAAACTGAAGAATCTGCAGGACCTGGAGGATTTTTCTGTAGAACAGAAGCTCAGTTTAACTGTTCAGAACAAACAAGGCACTCATGAACAACCATCACAGCACACAAAACCTTCATAGATCATCCAGGTAACCACACACAGTATTAAGAACCAAGGGTGCCCAAACTTTTGCACAGGGCCATTTTAATAATTTCAGCCATATTTTTTTCTTGAGGAGTATATGTAAACATATTTAATGTAAAATATGTCACTCAGGACAGTACTTAATAAAAAATAACATGCTTTGGTATGATAACTCTTTTTTTTTGTTGAAATTATTCACATTTTCACAGATTCTA